>APFE030104320.1:26207-88824 GCA_000404065.3 Pinus taeda | reverse complement strand
AAACTAAAATATCTTGAAGAAATATCAAGATTGGTTTTACAGATATCTCAAACTGTTTTACATTAATAGAACTTAAATAAAGGACACTCAAAACTAATGAATCTATTTGGAACTATATTTATGGATTTATGGTGATGAAAGAAGAGAAATTTGAATTTGATAGCAACTCTTAATTGATGATGAGGCATCCAAGTCACTAACTGCATCCTTTCTTTCTGCATTCTACTCCAACAATTCTGCAAAATTAGGGTCCATTGATACCTTTTTATATCTCAATCCATGATAGATATGTAAAAAGTGAAAGATTTATTGTATATAAGAATTTTTTTGAGATAAACCTCTCTCAGTTTCACAAAATTCAACTCCAGTTGTTCACAATATTCTCTGCAAAACTATGTCTAAAACAAGACTTTACATAGTCTGAAAAATAGGCTGTGAAGACATGCACTTATCTCCCGTTTGGTAATACCTGTGTAAAAAGTGAGATAGGGTTTTGTATATTAGCCTCTTAGGAACAAAAACCACCTCCATTATCTCAAAATATATCTTGCATTGGTCACAATAGTTTATACAAAACTATGACTTAAACAGGAAATTTCTAAAGAATGTACCCTTTCTTCTCTGATTTCATATTTTAACCTTAAATTTCTTTTAACTGTTTTTCACTTTTAATTTCGATAAACTTCATTTTTGCTAGTGAAAGTGTTTTCATCTCTGTTTAACCCTTACCGCCTCCATGTTTACTTTTACTATTTACTTTTCATGTTTACTTTTATCACTCTATTTTTTCATCTGTCTTCACTTTGACATGAATGTGTATGCTCTATAATTGTCTCCCCTGTTCTTTATCTTCATACTAGCTGATTTACTTGACTTGGTCTTCAATCTGATACTCTTTAACCCTAACACACTTTGACTTTTCTTTATTGTGTCCTTTTACCTTCACTGTATATTTTAGGTTTTTTACTGTCTATTTCAACAGTAAATCTTTTATTTTCCATCTCTGTTTGAATAGATTTGATAACAATCTCGGAATAAACAGGTATTATGACTAGTATTAAAACTATTTATCCAAGGTTGTGGTCTTCTAATCACCTTTAAAATAAAACAAACTATTAGGAAAACGTTGGGTTGAGAGGGAGGGTCATTAATGGATTTATCAAGCTTTATAGGTCTATGGAGTGAGTCCAAAATGATTTCGGGAAGTAAAACATGCTTGAATTGGTTAGCAAAGACTTCAAGTGGAGCATAAGGGTTTCATAATTTTACACAGTAGAATGGGTGAAGGACGAGAAAACCTGGGTTCTTGGGGTTTGAACTTTAACGGGAAAACTTTCAAAATATGGCACGAACTGAACAGTAGACAGTTTGTCGCATAGTGGGCGGGAGGTAAGCAATTTGTTTCACACAACTTTTAGGCGCTTGGCGATATTGGGGGAAGGCCACCTAATTCCACTCATCGGTTGCCACATTGCATCGGGGGCCCAAGGGAAAACAACCCATTTTGGGCGGGTAAAGTTCAGGCTTCGGGCCCATGCGAAACCAACATGGATCATTGGATTTGAAGGGGGAAGATCGGGTGGCCTTTGGTCGATGAAAATGCATGGATGGTAGTGGGGGGGCCTGGCGGGAAATTAACTCAATGGTTTTGGATTTCATATGGGATTAGGGTGAGATTAATGCATCGGGCGTGATTTATTGGCAGAGTATTTGTTTTTTAATTAATCGTTGATCGATCAATTAATTCATTTGTCAGGTTCAGGTATTTATAAATTTTATATTTCAAACTTCAGGGATGGGGTATTAATATTAAAGGAATTTATTAAACATATAGGGGAAAAGGGAAATTTCGGGAGTTAATAAATATAATTAAAATTAGTATTTAATATGAACATCACGGAAAATGGGTTAGCGCTAAGTATAATGTGTATTTGAAACTTATTTGCTTTTCACATAAAAAAATTATGACTTAGGTTTAAAGTATTTTTGAGGTTTTTTTTTTTTTAGAAAAAAGGGTTTACATGGGAGTAATTACTTTTGCTTAGGAAAAATGGTGTTTTATCTTAGGAAAAGGGATTTGTTTGGGAAAATGAGGGAGAGTGAAGGGGGGTAATGTTTTTGGGGGGGAATTTTAGTACTTAGGACCTATAATTCATGAGGCTGAGGGCTCGGTCCTTCCAGAAGTCAGAGAAATGCTTTGAGCCCCTTTGACTTAAGATTTTGGGTACTTCAACCTTATTGTGGGAAATTAGTTAAGTAAAGGGTGAAATGAGTGAGGGGAAATTAGTTAATTTGACTTTGTGAATTTTATGCCAGTCCCATTGCTCATTCAAACTTAGAACTTTCATGATGAGGGTGATAAATATGCTTTTATCTAACAATCATCACAATTCTACAGCCATTCTTCTACTTATCTACCTACTCATCCTACCATTTTTACTTCTCTTTATTAGGGTGCACTTAAGCTGGAAAACCCTTATCAAAACATTTTTCTTTTACTTTACAATGGTATTCTAACTAAGTCTAACCTTATTGCATCCAAGGGCTTAGATTAAATAGTTGAGCTCCTTTTATTCACTCTAACTAATCTAATTATCTGCAAAGGTTAAACAATTTGGTTAGATTTTCATTCTCTATCTATAAATATGAAATTCAAAACATGGATTAACCAAGATTAAACTATTTGATTACCATGGATTGTGGCATGAATAACAAGTTGCACACAATCATTATTATGCAGAAAAGTAAATAGTATTGGCATTTGGACTTGCACACTTTCATGGTCTTTTTGTTTTTGGGGTTCATATTTTTCATCTTTTTTGACCTTTTTTAATTATTTTTGTCCTTTGATTTTTCTTTTAGGACATACCCTCTTTACATTTTTTAATTTTTTTGATTTTTTAAATGTGGAAAACATTTGCAAAAATTAAAGGTATGTACATATTATGGATTTGACCTCATCCATTAAAAAATTATGACTCCTATTGGTATAGGAACCTAACACTCTCATATGACAATTCCATTTCATCATCATGACCCTTGGTTTATGTTGAGTAAAATGTTGCCACACTCTGGAGTCGTGTCGCCAATGTCCAAGAGAAGTCCTATCTACAATTCATTACCTATACATTGTATGACCCTTTGCTACAGTCTTGAATCATATTCATTCATTCCAATTTATTCGTTTTTTTGTGTCAATAATGGGTGAATCATTATGGTCCTCCTTCGACGGGTCACTTCCTGTCGACTTGAGCTCATTATCTGGATGATCCTTCTCATTCGGATGGCTATGCCCATGTCATGGATCTTTTCACAGAGTCTTATTTTATTCAAATGGATGTGTCCATACCGTGGATTCATGTTTTGATATCAGATGTGTATATGTATATGCATCCTTGATTTATAAGTCTCCTAAATGTTTGTTCTCATCCTTGCAAAAGCTCGTAAAGCATCTCCGCCATCACTCCCTGTTCTACCTTCATGCTTAGGGGTCATCTGTTACATAGTATTTTGTCATGTTGTTACGCAGCATTTTGTCACTGTCCCTGTACTCCCCGTTCCTTGATCCTGGAGGACCTCTACAATGAACCCCGCATGCTTTTCCTTCATGAAGAAACACCTATTGTGTCCCTCTTCATGAGGATATAAATTCCCTTTTGCATCAATTCCCCTGAAACTTTTGTTTTGCCCAGTTTAAAAGACCGGCACTAATGGCCTTTGTCTCCCCCATGCTGATGTGTAGAGATTAGCACTACTCTAGTCACATTCCTGTTATGGAAAGTTTTTTAAATTAGAGCTGAAGCTTCCAGCTCTAGAAGCTTCATAACAAAACTCTGGTAAATGGTTTGACCAGATGGGGTCGAGGATGATAGTTTGGGCTCCTTTCCCCTATAATGATGGAACTACCTCAAGGGATAAGTCTTTCTACCATCAGAAGAGGATCCATCTCCCATCCATATTTGCTATATAAACCTTCCTTCTTCCCAAGAACAAACTAGTGTGAATGTTATAGTCACAAGTTGCAGAGTTTTTGGTTGAGTGTTGATGCTATTTTAGTTTCGAGTAGACAAGCAAGCTCTTACTAGTTGTAGCTATCTAGTTGTGTGAGGGAGAAGTGTGTTTTGGTTTGGAGTGAAGTCTAAAGGAAAGAGCCTTAAAACTATTGTTGATTAAGGCCATCATGGAATGCTAGCAGAAGTGTGTGGGAACCTGGTCTTGTTAGAGGAGGCCCTCGACGTCAAGGAAAATGGTTTTAATCTCTCTTTGATATTAATATATGCAACTATCAATTGATTTCCTACATGTTTTGTAATATTACATATTCATGGCTTAATTCTTCTTGACTTGTTAAGTAGGTTTAATTGCAATTTGTCTATTATTATGTTTGTGTGTTGTTATTGTTTACTCGTTTCAGGAGCTTGAAGAAGGAAGCGAGAGATTGCTAGAGCGAGCAAGTGAGGACATCATCAAGCAGGATAAGCGGTCCAAGAGGTAGGCCCTCTTGATTGATTTTAACCTAAGGGAATATTCCATAGAATATATATGTTGTGGCTAGACCCATCATTGGGCTAGAGGAATTTGTTTGTGTCTGCACTTATAATTTTACTTCACCACACACACCTCCTACGCGTCCCTATGTAATACCCTGAAGTGAATGAAAATTCATAAGATCCTCCCTGAAACACTGATGAAAATGCCTTAAGCCTTGCCTAGAGAAAAGGGGCTCTAAAACCATAATTTTAGCATCATCGTGACCCTGACACTGGAGACTCATGCTGATCACTAGTTGCATTATACTAGCCTCATGATGCCAATGTGTTTTTGCTTTGATTCCCATGATGATACCTAGAAGGAAATTTTTCCCAAAGAGGACAAGAAGCTTCATGATCTAGAGGCTTCCAAAACGATGAGCTAGAGGTTGTTCAATGTGGATGAGGTTGAGTTCTCTCAACTTGGACCTTTGGTATTATCCCTATGAGCTAGCTCCTTGAGATGAGGGCCTTCTCCTATCTCTAGAGAGATCCTAACTCCCTTTTCATACCTATATATTCCTCTTTTCCCATTCCCAAATGGTGAGTCTTTGAGTATTTTAGCCCTTATGTTGAGAATGTGCATACATGCTACTCATTTCGTTTGGAGAAGGAGTGCTTGGAGAGCTTGAGCTTGGACTTGGACAGTCACTCAAGGAGATATTATTGACATCAAGGCTTGGTTATATGCTTCCTCCTTCATTCTATTAATATATACAAATGTTGGCTCACTTTCCATAAATGTTTATGTTAATGCGTCATTTATCTTAATTCTCCTTGATATTTCAAGTGGATTACTTTCAATTATGCTATTTATATTCATATGCTTTTTTGTCTCTTTGATCTCTTGTGTAGGGATTCAAATGCTGTGAGAAGTAGGACTAAGTCTGAGGTGCAAGTGATTTGAGGTCTTCAACAAAGGAGGGCATTATAGCATCAAAATGAGGTAGGTCATCTTCCTCTTCTCTCATTTCGATTGTAATTTAGGGAAGTATCTTGTAGATTGTCATGTGGATTGTCTCTGTCTGTAGAGAGGATTTACCTAGACAATGAGCCATGCTTCCCATTCATATTCTACACCAGTTGGACCAAGGGGTGTCAGACGAACTCAGTATTCAGGAGAAACACATGCTACTAGTCATCAACGAGATTAAAAAAAACATTAAATAACCAACAAATATTTGAGGAAAAGGTGTAGACCCTCAAGGAAAAGGAGGAGATAATATCACGAAGCCAATGGATGGAAGCATCTACTGCACAAGCCTGTAGTGAGCTTCTAGAGCTTCAGATTCCAACCAAAGTGATCTCTGCAAAGAAAATTCAGAAGATATCCACCGTAATCAAAGTTTCTAGGAAGAAATAAACAAAGTTAGGTTTGTGCTATAGCTGCAAATCTCAAAAATCGAATTAAATTTGCATCCCACTACTTCCCCAAAAGTTCGAGAGCAATGCGAAGCTACTATCAAAGCGGAAATAGCCATGTTGGAAGCTACAGTCAAGGGTTGCACTCAATTGTTTGAACAAGCCATGGAATTATGGACCTCGGTGGAGGAGGATCCAACTCTATAGAAGATCGAAGTGGACATCAAAGAGAAGCAAAGACATTTTAATGAAATCATACCAACAACACAAAAATTAGCACTAGTGTAAAGGTTCACTAGATTACACGAAGGCAAGCTCATCCATAGTGAAATTAATGAGTTACATCCCAAGGAAGAAATCATATATTCAGGGATACAGCCTTGGGCGGATGAGGTTAGTTAGCTAACCCTGTTAGTGTAGAGGAAACTGAAGGGGATTCAGTAGACGCAAACGACCATGGTCCTCATAGTTGAAGGACCAACCACTAAAAAAATGGTCGAGGAAGTGCATTAAGTTGTTGTGTAGGGGAAAACTGATCTGAAAATTTTGAAGATTGAATTCAATGAGCTACAGGTGAAGATCGAGGCACCACCAACAGAGTGACTCGAGGAAGAGTCATGACTTTTTGTTAGGAACCTTTTGGGACAGGGTCCCCTGGGGTCAATTTTGTAATAGTTTTTGTTATTATCGTAAAGTCTCTGCATTTTAAGGAAGCAGAACGTGAAGGTTGTAGGAGTCAAAGGGGCTTTAGTAAAATCAAAGCCCCTTAGTTTGTTAGAAGTTAATATGTTTTGTGACCCGCCCATGGTTCGCAAACCATGGTATTGTAATGAAATAATATATATAAAGATTCATAGAGAATCACACGAGGTAACTAGTCATTGAAGATCTATGTATGGGAAAGTGATCTAAGGCATAAGAGTTTTTTTTTGTACTTAGCCGAAGGAGAAGGCTCTTGCAGCTTTACGTGCAGAGACCTTGGTAAGTCCACATCTGAGTACTTAGGCTCCTACAATTGTGTGCACAGGGAAGAAAGAGTTTGTAATAGAAGGGTTGATTATAATAAAGACTATTTTGGAGCCATATTTGTGTACCTATGACTTTCTGTTTACTTACGCATTTTCTATGTATTCGCTCTATTTTCTGTAATTATCTGAAGAAATACTTAATTGGTGTGTGAAAGTAATAGATCTTCTAGTTTACTTAATGATATGAATGTTTAGGGAAATCGACGTAGGGTTAGAATCTGTTCTCCGTAATTTGTTGTGATTTCCTAATTTTAAAGGTTAGGGTTCGCAAAGGTTAGAATAACGCCCTAGAAGTAACAGAAACCCACCACACAAACCTCTAGATGCAAAAACACGGTTTTGTCATCTACCTATATTTCTTTGGGTGAGATTGTAGCCTGCGCTATGCTGGTTGTTACCGGAAGGGCTTGTAGTGAAGGGTTTTTTTGGTTGGCGTAGCTAACTCTGAACCTAGGTCTAGACCCCCTCAAGCCAACATCTCTCCCAAATTCCGTCTCAAAGGGATCATTTGGAAAATTTCTAAAACATGTCTCAAATGGTGATATCTGAGTGGATGAATGCACTTCCCTATTGTATGCATGTTGTACATAGGTAACTTGCTCGTCCCACAACTTGGGATTCTTTCCACAATTGCCTTGGAGTAGATGTATAATTGTGTCATTGACAACCTTTATTTTCCTATCAGTTTGAAGATGAAATGTTGTATTCCTCATCATCTTTGTGTCCATCTTTCTCTACAAACTCATCCAGAACTCTCTAGGGAAATGAGATTATCGATCAAGGATGTGGGAAATCCAAAGTGAACCCATACAAATTGGAAGAAGAGATGATTAGTTTTCTCTGTGGTGATATGAGTTTTACAAGGCATTAAGGCACACATTTTACTAAATAGATCCACAATGACATACAAATAGTCTTGACCTCTCTCAAACAAAGGAAAACCACCAACAAAATCCATCGACACACTTTCTCATGAATGACTCGGAATAGGGAGTGGTGTGTAGAACCCAAATTTTCTATCATTGGGCTCGAAAAATAAACAAAACACACACCCCTTTACATATCTTGTTACAATGTTTTTCATGTGATTCAAATAACAAAACCTCTGTAGATGAAAAAAAGTTTTCCCTACACCAAAATGACCCGACACAAGAGTGGTATGTGCCTCTCTGATTACATGTACTCTTTCACTAGTGGGGATACAAAGTTTGCAAAGGTGGTACAACAATTTTTCCTGCAAATGGTAATTGTCTACCTATGATCCATGAGTCAGATTTGCATAAATCTCCTTAAAATCTTCATCATCAACATATTGTTCAACATAAATTTCAAAAGATAAAGAGGCATTTTGCAAAACAATAGATGCAAAAATAGGAGGGCAACAAAGCATATTTGCCACTTTTTTGTTAGTGCCCTACTTGTACTTTATTACTCGGAGAAATTACTGAAATAACCCCATATAGTTGAAATGACGTGGTTTTTGAAGCTTGATTTACAACTTGAGGTACTACAAGGGTTGGCAATCTATGTGAATAATGGCATCTTTTCCAATCAAATAGTGCTTCAACTTCTTCACGGTTTGGATCATGGCATACAATTACTTGTCATAGGTGGGATAGTTCATAATGGCCTGGGAGAATGTATCAGAATGGCAACATACATGTTTCCTTTTGTGGTGAAGTAAAATTATAAGTGCGGACACAAAAAAATTCCTCTAGCCCGATAATGTGTCTAGCCACAACAAATACATTCTATGGAATATTTCCTTAGTTTAGAATCAATCAAGAGGGCCTACCTCTTGGTCTGCTTATCCTGCTTGATGATGTCCTCACTTTCTCACTTTAGCTATCTCTCGCTTCCTTCTTTAAGCACCTGAAACAAGTAAACAATAACAGAAAACAAACATGATAATAGAAAAATAACAAATCAACCTACTTAACAAGTCAAGAAACATTAAGCCATGAATATGTAATATTACAAAACATGTAGGAAATCAATTGATAGTTGTGTATATTAATATCAAAATAGATTACAACCATTCGTCTTGATGTTGCAGTCCTCCTCTGACAAGACCAGGTTCCCACACACTTCTGCTAGCATTCCATGATGGCCTCAATCAACAATAGTTTTAAATCTCTTCCCTTTAGTCTTCACTCCAAACCAAATCACACTTCTCCCTCACACAACTAGATAGCTACAACTATTAATAGCTTGTTGTCTACTCTAAACCAAAATAGCATAAGCACACTAATATCAACACTCTAACTAGCTTGTGCTTGGGAAAAAGGGAGGTTTATATAGGAAAAAATGGATGGGAGATGGATCCTCCTCTCATGGAAGAAGGTCTTATCCCTCGAGGTAGTTCCATAATTATAGGGTAAAGGAGCCCAAACTATCATCCTCGACCCCATCTGACCAAACCATTTACCAGACATTCATTACGAAGCTTCTAGAGATGGAATCTTCGGCTCCTAATTTAAAAACATACCATAACAGGACCAACGTGACTAGAACATAAATCAGTTGCTCTGTTTAGAGTGGGGTAGTGTGCTAATCTCTACACATCAACATGAGGGAGACAAAGGCCATTAATGTGGGTCTTGTAAACTCGGCAAAACAGAAGTTTCAGGGGAAATGGTGCAAAAGGGAATTTATCTGCTCATGAAGAGCGACACAATGGGAGTTTCTTCATGAAGGAAAAGCATGCAGGGTTCATTGTAGAGGTCCTCCAGGATCAAGGAATGGGGAGTACAGGGACAGTGACAATTTTTTTTGTAATAGATGCCCCCTAAAGCACGAAGGTCGAGCTAGAGTGAGGGATGAAATGCTTTATAAATCAGTGCGGGGAACTAGTGTGCTGTTAGAAAACCTGCAAGCAAGTATAGATACATAAACATAAACTGAGATCTCCGTCAAATGATACATGACTTGTGGCATGGACGTAGCCATCTAGAGAATGATAATGTAAATGGATCCAAGTATGGGCGCAACCATCCAATAATGACAATGATCACTCATGGTCTCATCGCAGCCAACCATCTAAAAGAGACATGCATATCATCATAACCATGTCACACCATTTTGTAACCTAAAATTTTGTGATCTGAGTCTAGGGTCTTGCGCTCCAACACGACCTGATCAAAGTACAAATTCTAACATGTGAATAGATGTGTTGACGTCGAACATGCTAAAAAATCGCTTGATTACCAGTCAATGATGTAAATTGTTAACAAGCGCGAGAGAAACCACCAATAATGACAATGTTGCTCAAGGTACTGTGAATAGAGGAACTGAAGTTAAACACCTGTGAAATCATTTGATCGAAAGCCAATTATGTGAGCTTGTCATCAAGTGTGAAGAACTTTGCATTAGGGCATGCAAGATCTAAGGTACTAGAAGGGAGTCTTTCGGTCAACTTCCTGGATAATGAGTTGAAGTCGACAGAAAATGACCGTATCGAAGGAGGGCCATAATGAATCCCACATCATCAACGCAAGACGAGATGATGCAAAATGATTTTTGATGATACAGAGAATCAGAGGTAAGTGTAACTGTAGAAGGAAAACTCTTGAACATATCAGCGACACAACTAGAAGTTTGGAAGCTTTTGGATCCATGGGATTGGTGATCATGATGACATGGAAGAGATCAAATGGAAGGAAAAATAAACGGCGCAAACCTAGGAAGGTCAATGATGCAAAGGCAGATATCCCAACCCGACACGAAGCAAAGAGTGTCATGTTCAAGAGTGAGATGCCGACACGACTCATAAATTTTAAAATTTTCCCCCACCATATTTGGCAGGTACCCCAATTATTTTTTAATCGCAAGCTTGAAGGGGATAACATCTGCTTGCACTATAATTTCATCCTTCGGACAAATCTGACCTAGTAAGTTTAACGAGCCCTAGGAAAGAGAAGCTCATGTTCATCATGGTGACGAATCTGATGTCATTTAATAGTTTAATGAGTTTGAAAAAGGTGTAACTTGGTATCTTTTTCACATTTAGAGAGTTTGAAAGAGACATGTAAAAGAAAACTCCACATGGTCCCTTTTCATAAATTTGTGTCTCTCGAGCCTGAAAAGGTAGAAAACAGTACTTGAGAGAACCGCTTGACCATTTCAATCAAGGAGTACATTTTTAGTAAATAGTGCCTCCCAGCCTGAAAAAGGGTTAAACTTGTATTGGGCACACAACATTTCACATCTATTAATGAGTTTGAAACCACAAGGGCTCGACCATCTTTTCAATTTTAAAGGATCAGAAAAGAGCTAAAAGTGAACCCCCCCTTTTTTATTCTTTTTAACGAGTCAAAATGGGAAAAAATACTCGGCAATCTTTTCATATGATGTTAATGAGTCAAGAAAAGAGCTAAAACGTGACTCGTCATCATCGTCGAACACCATCACCTATCATTACATAAGTAACACAAAGTGTATTATGAAGTCCTTGAGGCAAAAAAGGTCAAAATATTTACAGAAACCTAATATTTTCATGAAAAATGAATAAATAGGGGAAAAGTACATATATTTTCACCATTTACCATTTTACCTTTACTATGAAGACTTTTTACTCACTTTTTCCCTAATTGTTCTGGAGCAGATTGCGGGAGATCTGGGAGGTCAATCAACGAGCCGCCATTTCCAGGGAAAAATCGAAGCTCTGAGCTCCATTTTCATGCTCTTTATTTTTGCTTTTAGCCACTTTTTTAGATTTTTGAGGAGGTTTTTGAAAATCGTTTTCGTCCTCAGTCAACACCATTTCTGGGCACGGAATCGTGCCAGTCGAGGGTGATTAACAAAGCTGCCCATACCGATCGGTGCAACTATTTTTAAAACAGGAACATCGGCACCGTGGATAGGGTTAAATCCTATTTTCTCAAAAAATTACTGTTGAAACTTAAATTTTATGTGCCAAAGATGATTATTGACTCAAATTAATGGCTTTTACAAGAGAGAATCGCTGAAAATGGTGGACTGGAAAGGAAGGGAACATGAAGATGTTGACACCTAGGCAATGAATGACCCAAATTTCCTAGAGGCTTTGAGGGCTTACGGGCTCCTCAAATTCTTTCTTACGCTAGGCATGCAGGCCCAACCCAAGTTGCTTCGATACCTGATTAGTCTTTGGGACATTAATCGAGATATTTTTGTCATTGGTGACCAGGAGCTAGAGTTGGAAACTTCAGATATATACTTCATCACTAGACTGTCCCGCAAAGGGGAGCCAGTGAACTTGTATGGGTCATGTATGATTGGGGCAAGCATATCTTCCTTGCTTGCAGAACACTACCCTGAGGCGCTGAAATCCAATAGTGGGAAGATAGAGATTTCTAGTGTGCAGGGTCTAACACTAAGGGTGCTTCTATTGACTATCAACAGAGTGGTAGGATCCCAGGCAGAACATGAGACTAACAAGTTGAATTTCCTTTATACTATTGACTACACAGCTCCTACGATCTTCAACTGGGTAGAGGCCATGAAGATAAACATCAAGTGCCAGCCGTCCAAAACCAAGGCAAGGAATATGAAGAAATTTTTCTTCGGATATATACTTTTTACCTTCTTCTTGGAACGAGTACTGATATTCCAGTATCAGTTGATTGAGGTAGATCCTCCAATGTCACGCGATCTGCAGATGGTCTGCTGGAGCCGTTTGATGCTCAGGATCACTAGGGGTCAGCATATGTCATACCGACCTGCATTCTTTTCATGGATACGATGACAGAAGATCGTCATGGAGGACTGGAAATACAATAGCACTGATTTCTGTGGAGATCTAGACATGCCCTTACCATATGGAGAGGACTTCGATGATGAAGTTAAGAAAACCAAATTTTGAGATTTTGAGATTTTTTACTTGTTTTTGGTATATATGTGCTTATAACATTTCTCTTGTTAATGCAGACATTGGACCAGAGCAGCCTATTGGGATGTCCCCAATAGCTAGGCGCATCCCCCGCCCTATCGATGTTGTCACCCCTTATTAGGAAGGGAGTGACAATGAAGAGGAGATTGCGAGGAACCTTGAGGGGTTAACTTGTGGTATCCCAGAGTAGGCTCGGGTAGGATACATTCCCCATAGTACTAGAGACACACAGTGGGAGTCTCAGATCGAATCTGCCGATTTCTGACTCGTGTTGCATGAGTTGTATCGTGCTATCATGATCACCATGCTAATCAGTTCCTAGGTCTAGCACTTACATATTTTTTTAGCCTTGCGTTCCATGGATGTATGAGGCCTGCGAGCCGCCGATGTTACTTTAGACACACATTTTATTTTTTGGGGTTTTGATGTATCAAACATTCTCTCTCTCTCTCTCTCTCTCTCTCTCTCTCTCTCTCTCTCTATATATATTATATTATTATTATATATATATTGTTGTATTTTCCTGTCTATTATTGTACAAATGGTTTGTCTTATCTTTTACATGTTTCGTAAATGTCTATCCAACACGTAATTAGCTAATGCATCTGTCAATGTATTCATGCATATAGGAATATGATGATATGCAATATAATCAAAATGCCTTTCCAATAGATGGATACGGAGATACATTCTCAAGATTTGAGGGTTCTTGACGGAATATTGCCCATTGAGTTGAAGGATGACAAGCTGTGAATCCAAGTTGACAACCAATTCTCTGATGCCCAAAGTGATGGTTTCTAACAATAGTTCGATGACCGCACTATATTCAGCAATGTTGTTGGTTGTGCGACCTAGACAGATACCTTGATGGTCAATAAAATCACCATTATGGTCATAAATAGCCCATCTCACGAATGAGAGCTTCTAGGTACTATGGCAAGCACCATTAGCGAAACCAACGTGGGGAGTCGTGGACATTTGCAAAGCAAGAAAAGCATAGTAAACATGAAAGTTGTTTGAAAACTATCACAAAAAACCATGCGGTACAAAAATTAATCACACACTAATGTACATTAGTAACCATGCAAGATGACCTATGCATAGTACTTTTTGACGTAAAGCCCGTTTCGGGGCTTATCGAGAGGATTTCTGTCATAATCAATAAGCTCATAGGCTCCTTTCTGCAAAATGTGTTTCACGATGTAGGGCCCATGCCACATAGGTTTGAAATAGCCTGCCCCCACCTTATCATTAGCTTGATCATATAATAAGACCAAATCACCCTCAGAGAATGCACGAGGGGAGATCGACTGATCGAAATGGGTTTTGACCCGTTTCTTTTATGCTTCCATGACTAAGGCAATGAGATGGTGAGTCTCGTTCAGTCGCTTTAAGTATAAGAGGCATTCCTCTTGAGGCGATGTTTTGAGGAGAAGTTAAACAACTAACTTAAGTGAAGGAATCTCACTTTCAATCAGAAATGTTGCTTCCAAACCATAGACAAGCTGGAATGGTGTGAAACCAATTACGTCTTTGGTTGAGGTTCGGTTGGTCCACAGAGCTGAAAAGAGCATGAGATGCCTATTTGACTTGTCCATCCCAATAGTACGCTAAATCATTGTGACCAAGACCTTGTTCACGGCTTCAACTTGGCCATTAGCTTGAGGGTAATATGGGGTTGAGCCATCGTGGTGCAAGCCTAATGCAAATGTCATCTCAGCCATCACGTAATCTCTGAAATGGGATCCATGGTCTGTAACAATGGCTTGGGGTACACGAAACCTGGAAATAGCATGGTTGAAAAGGAATTGAGTCGCCATCTTACCATCTACAAAATATGTAGGCATCGCTTCAGCCCATTTGGTGAAATAATCCACAACAATGATAATATAGCCATACCCCTGGCCGAACAAGGATTACATGTCATATAATCAATGACCCATTTGGAAAAAGGACCAATGATAATGATAGGGTGTAGGTGAGCGGGTGGGAAGCACATCTTGCATTGGTAAATTTGGCATTTGTGGCACGTACGAATAGCAAGAATGTAGTCCTTGAAGATAGACGACCAAAAATAACTAGTGTGCGGGATTTTTTGAGATGTAGTGTAACCAGAAATATGACCACCACATGCTTCGAAGTGGCAATCGCTGAGAACTCTTTCAGCTTCCTCGATCATAAGGCATCGGTGAAGAACTAAATCGACACCGACACGATATAAAGAATCGCTAATAATATGGTAGTGTTGGGAGTGATGTTGAATCCTTCGGCTATCATCCTTGATCAACACAGACCGAAATGTGGATGTTTGGAGATACACGATGATATCACTGTACCATGGATCAAGGGTGCTAATCAGGAAAAGGGTCTCATCTGGAAGCTATTCATCTACACCAACAGGGAGAGCCTTGAAGGGAACAAATCAATTCAGCGAAAACAAGTGAATTCTTAGATTTAGCTGTAGTGAAGACCAAATCGAATTCTTTCAGGATTACGATCCATTTATAATACTTGCCCCCGAGCAACTGACAAATCAGGATATAGGTCATAGGGTTGCATTCAAAAATCATTGTAGTCGTGCGCAAAAGGATATAGTGCCAAAACCGTTGAACAGCCTGAATGGCAGCAAAAGCCAACTTCTTGACATGTGCATAACGTGTTTCAGTGTTGATTAGATTCCAACTAAGGTAGTAGATGACATGTTTTTTTACTTCACTGTCGTCTTGAACCAAAACCATAGCAATGGTGCTAGGGGCCACAGATAGGTAAAGGAAGTAATCTGGATAATAGTCCAATGGGTGAAATAGAGGAGCATTTATGAGGACAAACTTGAGATCGTAAACGGATTTTTGGGCCACCTCATCCCATACAAAGGGCGTACCTTGTTTGAACAACAGGGTAAATTTTGTGGCTAGCAAGACATAGTTGGGTATAAAACGATAGAGAAAGTTGGCCTCTCCTTGCAGGCTCTGGAGTTGGTGTAGTGAGGATGGAGGGGGTAAATTTACAGTGGCCTTGAATTTTAATGGATCTAGGTGAATACTATCCTTGGAGACGATGAAGCCAAGGATTCATCTTGATTCCACTCAAAAAACACATTTGTGCATATTTAACTGAATGTTATAATGTCTGCAGCGTAGAAAAATATGCCAAAGATGGTCTCGGTGATCTTGGCACTGACGAGAATGAGTGGGAAGTGATGAGCCTCATAAATGGGTAATTATATGGGCTCATTTTACCTCCTAACCTAGTCAAATCAACCATTCTCTTAGCTTATTACATGATTTTCTAATTATATTTATGCTTATAGAGTGAGTTGAGTTAGTTATTGTGCCATGTGGTTTAATGTGTATTTAATGCATATTATTGATGATTTTTGAGGTCAAAGTCAAGGATCCAGTGGAAAAATGGCATCAATAGCTCGAAGTGGAAAAAAAAGAAGACTTATAGTAGGGAATTCCCCTCATTTATTACTCCTCACTTCGGATTCCCCTTCATTTAGCTCAGAGTACAAGTAACCGAATCACGCAGTAGAAGGCAGCCGAGAAAGTGGAGGAGGACTGATGACTATCTTGAGTTTTGGGAGCCAAGCCTTCCTGATTTTAAGGAAGTTGTTGGTAGCTTCATTTTTATAAATAGAGAGGCCTAGGGCCTCATTAGGGCCGGATTTTTGTTGGATTTTTGCTTATGTAAACTCTGCTCAACTTCAAGCTTATTATTTTGTGATAGTTTCATGTAATCTTGCTATTGTTTTGGAAATAAAGATGGAATCCTTTTTGAGTTAGCACTGAGTTACCTCAGAGGGATGAAGCTCTTGGGTTAGGACCCAATCCAAGTAGCCAAGCTCCTCTTTACTTGTATCTAGATGCTTTATTTCAGTTTATAGATTAGGTTGTTGTTAGACGTATTTCTTTTATGGTTAAGAATAGGTTGCTTTTGATGATTTAGTAGTTTTCTTCCATTTGTACTTTTTGTAGTAGGTTAAACAGTGATCAAAAAATATTCAAAAGGATAGAAATAGTGCCTTGGCCTCTCTTCCTCCCTTTGGGACCATGATTTGAGGGGAAGACCCTCTTGCTACCCCAAAAACACAGATTTTCCACATTCATAAGACTTCTAATGTTTGCAGCTTTTTAATAGGTTAATAGTCTATTTTTGCTTTGCTTCAAAACTTCTTCATCATTCTCACTTCTTTATTTGCAATTGTCTTCATTCACGCTTTCCTTTCTTGCAGAATTTCTCAGCATTTCCTTTCATAGATCATAGTTTAGACTAGTTTGATGCAAAACTCTGTTTTTCTAGATGCACTCATTTCATTGCTCGTTTGATATTATTGGTTGATTGTCAGTTCCTTAGCAATAGATCTCTTCTAGTAGTAGGCTAGCCTATTAGCCATCCCACCTCCATCTGATCCATGCCCTACAGGTCACCCAAGTCTCACCTCAATTCTTGCTTAGTTTCCTAGATTTTCCATAGAACTTCTTCCTCTCTCCTTGAGAAAATCCAATAATGTTTCTCTCTCCTTGTGGTTCATGGTAGGCCATAGGTGCCTTGAAACCTCATTCCAACCTTCATCCACCTCTTTCACCGACTCTCACACCCCCAAAATAGTGAAAACGGCTCTCGGCCTCCTCCTGTAGGCCTCCTATAGAACACTATTTTTCCTCCTGTAGATTTTCCTGTAGGCTTTCTTTTGAAGGCCGAATGTGGGGAAAGCCTCTAGAAGGCCACCTGAGACCTCCTAGGACCCACCCACACCATCCTACATCCTCTAAAGTCCCAAAACCACCCTCTAACACCACCTATTCGCTACCACATTCACACACAATAAATTACATACATGTCAAATTCACATAAAAATACATAAAAATCCAAAAATATGTTCTTTGCTTATTTATTTCTAGAAATAGCATAGTTAGATGTTATTTACTTCTTTGAGTAGGTAATGGAATTCCTTTCATGGTTTTCATAGTTCTTTCTACAAAAGTAGAAGTTCGCTTGAGTTCCTAACGATCTTGCGCCGGCTGACCAAGTGATAACCTACAGTAAGAACTAGTACTTGTGCATACAACACCGATGCTTCCAAGTTTGTTATGAACTACTGGGTTGATAAGGGTAAATTAGGTAGCCCAGGAGTTGCAGCATTATTGCTGTTGTTATCACCCCACGAAACTCTCATAGGTTGTAGCTCAGAGATGCTTAGGAACATAAGATTTCAACTTATTGTTGCAAATGGATGAATGGAAGGAATGATGCTTGTTCAAGCTAGATAACCACTTCTATTTTGCTTGACTCCAGACATGTGTGAACACCCCCAGACTATAAGGCTTTAGACCACCAATTACTCACATTTTAAGGATTGGATGAATATGGAGAGTACTGACCACACTAGCAGATGCACATGACCATGTGATGGCTGGCTGCAACCAGTAAATAATTCTGCAAATCTAATTCCCTAATGAAAAGACAGGATGACAACTCTCTGGCACTAGGTGAATAGAAACCTGAATAACTCATTCACTGATACATGCAAGACTTTAACACAGAGGTAGGAGGACAGCTACTCTAATGCTAAACATCAAGAGTTCAGGAATACAGCATATCAAGCACAGCTTGGAAAAGAAGAAGCATGAGAAGTCAGCAATCAACAACAAAAGAAGCTTGTATTAGTTGAAAATGAAGACGAGAAATTGCAAGTATCAAAATAGTTACAGTCTCCAGAAGTTGAAACTTGCATCAAAAAATCAACCATCAACCCTGTTTACATCTTTTTTTCGGGTATATATAGAATTTCATTACAAAGGCACTTGGCCATTTTAGGTATGGAGGGGTCATAACTGACCACCAACCGCATTTAGTTTCTTGATGGAGCCTCTAAGTGCATTTACTTGTCTCTGTGAGTGAATTTGATCTCCTCGGGTGCTCTGTTGTCCTCTCAGGTGGCTAAAGTGTCCTTATTCATTAAGTTCCATAACTGCTAAATGGAACTACATACTCATACTCGGTCCTTTTTCTTCTTGGCCATACTGCCTGTTGAATGTGGTTGTTGCAGAGAAGTTACTACTGGTGCTGGTGACTGATCACCTTCATCCTTCAGGTGCACGGAACAGTTCATGGATGTGTACTGCATGGCAGATAGATGGCTCTGATGGAGGAGGAAGATCAGCCATTGGATCAAGAGGAAAAATGGCGGGATTGCTTGGCAGAGAGAATCAAGAGATACGGGAGCGAGGCGAGCGTGGACCATTAGATTTCGGGCGTACAGATCCTACGGCTATCGGGCGGAGGAGATGCACAGGAGTTATTGGCCGGCAACGGGAGGCTAAGCAGTAAGTTGTTTTGGTCGCACCACTTTCGGGCACAAGGCAGTAAAAGGACAACGGCATGTGATTCCATTCAAAGTGTGACACGTGGCGGTGGGGAAAGGACGAAACCACTTTCCATCGCGCGTTATCGCCCCGACAGTTTGCGGGAGTGGGGAGAGCGAATGCCATCCAATTGCAGCAGAGACGATTGGACAGTGGATATTTGATTGTGCGGGTTTTTCGTCAGATGTGACAGGGGACCGTTGGATCGAGGTGACGGAGACCAATGACTAAAATTGCGGCGGAGGGTTTGTGAAGGCATGCGATCGTCTGGGTGCGGCTTTATGGGGGTATGGGTTTAAGTGCTCGGGGCTTAAGAACAATGGAGTTTTATACGATTTTTAACAAAAGAGCGTAGGAAATGGAGATGAACGGGGAGTGAAAGGGGTAAAGGAGAAGGTGAGAAAGACCAGTATGAGCCTCTTTTTTAGCGTGATTAATCTTCACGAGCTAGTCTCTGTCCTTCAAAAACCAAAGTTGTGTGGCAGAGCTAACACTGGCTCCTTCTAGGGATGAAATCCTTCCTGTGAGGTCTCAAAAACTTGCAGACCAATGCCTTGCCTATCAAAAGAAAATGAGCAAAATTTCCTAGTGTTCCATTGGGCATGGAATTTAACTGAGTCAACATTTAAAACTAATTAAAATAACATATTTACAAATTGAAGGCCCGAAAACCTTAAAGAACATAAACTTTCAGAAAACGCCCATTCACTGGGCCATCAAAAACTGTCTCCCCTTCCATACTTTGCAGTATGAAAGTATTGTTCCCTTGGATCTGAGAAATGATAAAAGGCCCTGTCCATAAAGCATCAAACTTCCCATGGTTTCCTTTCTTCTCTTTGAGTGCATCCCACTTAAGAACCAAGTCTCCAACCTGTAAATTATTTGTTTTTGTCCTCCTGTCAAAAGCTTGCTTGATCTTCTTTTGATGTGTTGTAGACTTCTTAACCAATTGTTCTCTGATTTGATGTATCTCTTCTAAATCATTGATCCTTTTTGCCATGTACTCTTCCTCATTCTGCTCTTCTAGCAGGAACCTTGCCATAGGGAGGGTCAACTGTATTGGGAATACAGCTTCAGTGCCATATACCATCTTGAAAGGAGAATCTCCGGTGGATTTCTTGGTGGTTACTCTGTCAGCCACAGTGCATACTTGAGCTTAGAATCCCAATTATTTTTGTTGCCTTCCAACAAATTTTTTATTATCCTTATCAGGCTTTTGTTGAAAGATTCTGCTAGACCATTTCCTTGAGGGTAATATGAGGTGGAATGAACTAGCTTAATGCCCATTGAGTCACACATGTCCACCAATTCTTTTTCCTTGAAGGTTGTTGCATTATCTGTAATTATTTTATGTGGACAACCAAATCTGGTGAAGATATTCTCTATCAAGAACCTCATGACCACATGGTGATCAGCCTTTCTGGTAGGGATTGCTTCAATCCATTTAGTGAAACAATCAGTGGCAACTAAGATCCATCTATGTTGGCCACTAGAATGTGGATTGAGTCCTCCAATGAAATCCAAGCCCCACTACTGGAAAGGGCCACTAGCATGTATGGGTTTTAAGGGCAGCGACTTCAATTGTTGCTTCCCTTCATATCTTTGGCACCTATCACATGATTTAACAAATGCAAAGACATCAGAAAATAAGGTGGGCCAATAATATCCAGCTCTGAGGATCTTGTGAGCTGTATTTTTCCAATAATGATGTCCTCCACATATTCTGGAATGAAACTATAGCATCACTTCCATGGATTGTTCTTTGTCCAGACACCTTAGAAGAATTCCAGAGGGGTCCCTCCAGTAGAGCAAATCTTCATGAACGCAGTATCTAGTTGCCTCGAGCTTAACAGTTCTGGCTTGGCCTAGACCAAGGCCTAGAGGAACTTTTAGTTTCAAGACGTATTGAGCTATTGCAGAGTACCAATCACAAGAAGCTAGATTTTCTACCAATGATTGATCTCTCCCTAGTTCAGTTGTTTCTTCTGCTACCTGACTATCTTCTGAATTTATGCTTATCAAATTCATATCTAACATTCTACAATTTTCTTCATCCATTAGTTCAGCAAGGCCCTAACCTCTGATAAGCTTGGTGGGCTTCAGTTCTACGTTAAATTCAATAAGCTTTGCAATCCATTTAGCCCTTCTTCCATTAGCCTTAGGCTGTGTTAGGACATCTTTTATTGAAGCAAAAGGTACATACGCAATTATCTTGGAATGCAGAATGTAAATTCTGAAAGATTTCAAGGATTTTATAATAGCATATGCCTGTTTCTCAATGATATCATACCTCAGCTCAGCGTCCCTTAAGGTTTTGCTGAAAAATGCCACTGGATGCTCTGAACCTTCCTCATCTGCTTGCACTAAAACTACTGCAAGGGTGTCATCAGAGGCAAATGAAAATATATGGAACTCCTTGTTGTAATTTGGGTTGATGAAAGTAGGAGCCTCCATAATATCTTTCTTAATGGACTCAAAGGATCTTCTTGCTACATCAGTCCATTTGATCTCTAACCCCTTTTTCAACATGGAGGTAATATGCTTCATAAGTTCTGCAAAATTTGGGATAAACCCCCTTACAAAATTTATTTTTCCCAGAAAGGACTAGGTATCCTTCTTTGATCTCGGGACAGAAAAGGTTTGTATTTCTCTCACTCTTTTAGGGTCAATCCGGACTCCTGCAACAGAAACCACATGTCCTAACAGCTCGCCTTCTTCTAAAGAAAACTGTGACCTTTTAGGATTTAATGAAATCCAAAACCTTTTACACTTCAGGAACACTTTCTTCAAATGCTACAAATGGTCATGATGGCTACTAGAGTACACTGTTATATCATCTAGGTAGATAAGGACAAACTTATCCTTCTCTGCTACAAATGCTATATCCATATCTCTCTAAAAGGTGGCTCCAGCATTCATCAACCCAAAAGACATCTTGGAATACATGAAAGTGCCCCAAGGTGTGGTGAATACAGTCTTCTCATGGTCATATGGATGTACAACAACCTGGTTATACCCTGAAAATCCATCCAAGAAAGACATCACTTTGGCCCCTAAGACCTTCTGCAACAAATGCTCCATCTTGGGTAGAGGATAATTGTCTTTCTTAGTGCATTTGTTTAAGTTTCTGAAATCAACATAGAGCCTGGTTTCTCCACTTTTCTTCCTCACCACCACCAAATTAGCTACCCATTTTGAATTTCTGAGAGGGACTATGATTTTGGCAGACAGTAACTTCTTTATCTCTTTTTTAACTAGGGGAAGGAGCAAGGGATTTATGGGCCTCAGCTTTTGCTTGAAAGGGATGGTGTCTTTCTCTAAAGGAATTTTATGCTAGATGATATTTTTGTCATATGTTTTCAGGTCACTATATTCCCAAGCAAAGACATCAACAAATTGCTTCATTAAATTGCAGTACTCATAACTTTGGCCAGCAAATAGATGGGTGGACAGATTTATGTGTCTTGGATGTTCTGGACTCCCTATGTTATGCTTATAGACTGCAGATTGATCTTATTTTTGGGCAACCTTATAAGGCACATCATTCTAGTCAAATAGCTTTTCTAAAGGAACTAGACCCTTAGGTATCCGATTGTTGGGCAGTTGGACAATGTTATCTTTACCAATTTTGTTTCTAAGCCGGGGTTGGGGATTTTCTTCCAAGGCTTCATTATCTTGATCAATTTGTATTTCATATAATTAATCAATGACTTGCAGAAACCTATTCACTTCATCATCATCTTCGAAAATTTTCCAATGCTGGACATTATCAGGCAAGGATGGTCTATATTTCATTTGAACTTCATAGACTAGTCTGGGAGGCATGGGAGGGATAAACATGCTAGTAGACACAGCAAGGGAATCAGCAATTTGATTCTTAAATCTAGGGATGTATGAGATACAAAAAGAATTAAAAGAGTCTTTAAGCCTCCATACCTCATCTCTATATGCTTTCAGCCTTGGGTGCTTTTCTTGAAACATTTTGTTCACTTGCAGAATGATAAGATCAGCATCTCCAAACACCTTTATGTTTTTTATTCCTTTATCTTTTGCTGCATTAAGGCCCAATATAAGAGCCTCATACTCTGCTATATTGTTGGTGACTTGGAAAGCCAACATAAAAGACAAATGTGTGCTATCTTTTTTTGGAGATATCAGCACCAACCCTACTCCTGCAGTCTCCCTTAAACATGCTCCATCAAAGAACATCTCCCAAACCTGACTTCCTTGCTCTCCCTCTGCCTGGACTATTAGTTTCTTTAACTGCAATAAGGCCTTCTGGGATTCTTCAATTTGGAGAATACATGCTCCAAAATCATTGTCCACAACGTAAATGGGATGATTAGAAGGTTCCTTCTCATCACTGATGATGTAGGCTAGTTGTGCTTCTCTGTACAATCTCTTGCTTTCTCCTCCAAATACTGGGACAGTGGCATAAGATAGATCATTCTATAATGTCCACCTAGTCTCTTGATCCATCCTCTAGACAGCAACATGCCAAACTTAGGAGGGATGTCTACCACCACAATGTTCATCACCATGCTCTTCATGGGTAGCTGAGTTAGGGTAATAGCCAAATCTTTGATCAATCCTAAGTATTTCACCTTTATTTAATCAATGGAGAATAGATCATGATATGGTCTGGTGACATCAAGGCCTAACTCTTCCATGACAACTTTGGGCATCAAATTGTGGCTGGCCCCTGTGTCTAGCAGGAAATTATGGAGGATTTTGTCATGAATGGTCAAGGAGACATAAAATGATGGAGAATTATGATCAGCAGGTTCAGTCATTGGGCTAAGCACAACTGCATGCTTATCATCTTGCAAATTGACATAGTCGGTGGGTGTTTGTATGGCTTTCAGCTCAAGAGCATCAAGAATAGGCTTTCTGAAAACTTCACTCTTTGCAAGTTCTATCAGAGGCACAAATATTTTTAATTTCTAGACTTCTGATTCAAAGCTGAAAGGGGAAGTGGACTTGTCAGGACCTCTTACCTCTTGAGCTAGTGCTTTGAGGATGATTGGGTCAGCTGCTGGCTTTTTCTGTCTGATATTATGTGGCTTTGTTGGGACAACAACGTTTTGGGCAGGATTCTCGTTGACATTGCTTGCTTTTGACCTTAGATTGTATCTTTGCTGCTCATCAGTCTGCAGAATAGCCTCTCTATCCCACCTTTGACTGGTTTGGTCCTACAACAATGATTATTCATAGGAATCCAATGTCAAAAAAGCAGCACTGCCTTTATCTTCCATGCAATGAATTTCATCCTCTTCTTCAAAATGTTCCTCCTCCATGACTACATTCTGGAAAGGAGCCCTAACTCCTTGCTCTCCAGTTGCTTATTTACCCCTCCGAATGATCTGCAATTGTTCATTTGCTCTTCTAAATGGATTTGGATTTCTTGGAGCAAATGTGCTTGGAAGCCTTGCTTTTCTAGAGTTCTACTCAACCTTCAACTTGGATATCTCAGTAGCCAATGACTCTATCATCCTAGTCATTTTATCTAATTTAGGTTCTGAAGATGAAGCATAGGAAGAAGAAGCCTCACCTCTCTGCCTCCTTCTATCAGCATGACTTTTGAGCTTTTCTACAGCCATAATATTATATTCCACCTCTAGGGTTGCATCTTGCATTTCAGCTAGAGTGGCACACCTTCTTTCCCTTAATAGTAGGCAAAAATCAGAGTCAAAAGCATTGGCATAGGTGAGATTGGTAGAGGTGGAGGTGGGCTTTACTTTAATTGGTATCTTACTATACATATGATTGAATCTTTTATTAAAATCAGGCAATGATTCCCCATTTTCCCTCTTGAGGTTTCCAAACTTTGTGTGGTAATATAGTAGGTCTTTTTTATCTCCCCAGTGCTTCAAAAATACATCATCTAATGCTTCAATGTCTATTATAGACCTAGGGGCCAGTTCTCTAAACCACTTTATAGCCTCTCCATCAAGGCTCTGGACAAACACTCTCATCCACACATCATCCTCACTGATATCTAGGTTATCAGCATAACTGTAAAAAGATTCAAGGTGTTCTTCAGTTGTTACTCCCTCTGTACCAGTGAACTTGGGCATATATTTCTAATACTCTCTAGCAGACATGGCATTCAAAGGAATAGGCAAGACCAAGGATCCATACCTAGCATCTATGATTCTTTCCATCTTCATGGGTGCTTGTTGCCCTGCCATAACTGGGGTAGGTGGAAGGACACTGACAGATTGGATGGTAGGAAGTAATGAAATAGATGACAGGGCCAAAGGAATATGATGGACTATATGAGAGGCCTTCTTTGGACTGAGATCCAAAGGGGAACTAAATGAACAAGGAGCTTTATAAATCTCTGAGGGTATTTCTTCACTACCAATGCTAGGCTCTATATCTTCAAATTGTATATTCTCATCTATAGGCCCTTCTTGTAAAGATACATAAGGTTTTTTAGGCTTACCTGATCCTGATGCTCCTTTTAGTGATGTTTTCCTCTGCTTGAAAATCTTCTCAGGGTCAAGCACTGGGTTAGCTGGTGATTTCTGAGGATTTCTCTGGGTATGCCTCACAAAATGAGCCAGAACTATGATGTGGAGTCGCCACTAGGTTGATCCCTAGTAGAGTCGCCAGATAGATGATTACAACCAGAAATGTGTCCAGGATTTTTCTATCATCAAAGGTGGAACTGTGTCATTCTCCTAGGGAAGCTGAGGTTCAATCTCCTCTCCCCGGCAATGACGCCAATTAATGTTATCACCCAAAGAAACTCTCCTAGGTTGTAGCTCGAAGATGATCGGGAACATAATATTTCAACTTATTGTTGTAAATGGATGAATTGAAGGAATGATGCTTGTTCAAGCTAGATAACCACTTCTATTTTGCTTGACTCCAGACATGTGTGAACACCCCCAGACTACAAGGCTTTAGACCACCAATTACTCACAGTTTAAGGATTGGATGAATATGGAGAGTACTGACCACACCAGCAGATGCACATGACCATGTGATGGCCAGCTGCAACTAGTAAAGAAGTCTACAAATATAATTCCCTAATGCACAGACAAGATGATTGCTCTCTGGCACTAGGTGAATAGAAACCTAAATAACTCATTCACTTATACATGCAAGACTTTAACACAGATGTAGGATGACAACTACTCTAATGTTAAACATTAAGAGTTCAGGAATACAACATATCAAGCATAGCTTGGAAAAGAATAAGCATGAGAAGTGAGCAATCAATAGCAAAAGAATATTGTATTAGCTGAAAATGAAGATGAGACGCTGCAAGTATCAAAATAGTTACATTCTCCAGAAGTTGAACCTTGCATCAAAACATCAACCATCAACCTTGTTTACAACTTTTTTTCGGGTATATATAGAATTTCATTACAAAGGCACTTGGCAATTTTAGGTATGGAGGGGTCATAACTGACCACCAACCATATTTAGTTTCCTGATGGAGCCTCTGAGTGCATTTACTTGTCTTTGTGAGTGAATTTTATCTCCTCGGGTGCTCTGTTATCCTCTCAGGCAGCTGGAGTGTCCTTATTCATTAAGTTCCATAATTGTTAAATGCAACTACATACTCATACTCGGTCCTTTTTCTTCTTGGCAATACTACCTGTTGAATGTGGTTGTTGCGGAGCAGTTGCTACTGGTGCTTGTGACTATCACCTTTGTCCTTCAAGTGCACGGAACAGTTCATGGATGTGTACTGCATGGCAAATAGACAGGTATGATGGAGGAGGAAGATCAGCCATTGGATCAAAAGGAAAAACGGTGAGGATTGCTTGGTTGAGAGTATCAGGAGTACGGGAGCGGCACGAGCGTGGACCATTAGATTTTGGGCATACAGATCCTACAGTTATCAGGTGGAGGAGATACGCGGGAGTTATTGGGTGGCAACGGGAGGCTAAGCAGTAAGCTGTTTTGGTCGCACCGCTTTCAGGCACAAGGCGGTAAACGGAAAACGGCATGCGATTCCATTCAAAGTGTGACGCGTGGCGGCGGGGAAAGGACGAAACCTCTTTCCATCACGCGTTATCACCGTGATAGTTTTCGGGCGCGGGGAGAGCGAACACCGTCCAATTGCAGTGCAGATGATCGGACGGTGGAGATTTGATTGCGCGGGTTTTTCGTCGGATGTGACGGGGGACCGTTGGATCGAGGTGACAGACACCAACAACTAAGATTGCTGCAGAGGGTTTGTGAAGGCGCGTGGTCGTGTGGGCACGAGTTTATGGGGGTATGGGTTTAAGTGCTCGGGGCTTAAGAACAATGGAGTTTTATATGGTTTTTAACAAAAGAGCATAGGAAATGGAGATGAAGGGGGAGTGAAAGGGGTAAAGGAGAAGGTGAGAAAGACCAGTATGAGCCTCCTTTTGAGCATGATTAATCTGCCCGAGCTAGTCTCTGTCCTTAAAAAACCAAAGTTATGTGGCAGAGCTAACAGCTGCAATACTGGTGCTCACCACTTTTTGGCGTTGTTGCCGGGGAAGCGTCAGAGTATTTTGTGATTACTTCTTTCTTCTATTTCCTATTGCAACATTATCCTAATAGATCATTTCAGCAAAAGTAGACTAGTCATTTATTTTCCTTTCAAGTTCTGCATTTCCTTGCTTTCCTTTTCAATTCTACAAATTTATATTTCAGCAAGTTCATTTTAGATTAGTTGCAATTTGTTTTATTCAATCAATTTCAGTTTTGCAGGTACTATCAATGTGGGAAAAAAGAAACAAAAACCAACCAAAAAGATTTCCTTTCATGCCTTGTAGGAATAGAGATAACTCAGGAAAAGTTTTGCCTAACACCCCCACTACTTCACATAGCCAGCCTTCTCTCTTCTTCGGTGGCTGCGATCAAGAAGAACCCTTAGGTGAATAGCCAAACATATTTGAAGAACCTATAGGGGAAGAAGAAGAAGAAAACAATCCTTTGGACAATGGCTGAAAACAGAAATGCTATTAGTAATGGAGAGAGAATAGAGGGTACCTTTCCCATTCGGGAGACCAATGGGGACACCAAAATGAAGAATATAAGCCCTTCCACCCTACCTCATTTCCATGGTCTGACTATAGAATATCCTGACACCTTCTTGTTTGAGTTTGTTGTCATCTGTCGAACTTATGACTATTTAGAAGATGAGAAAAAGTTGAAATTGTTCCCTTCTACTCTCAAGGATGTAGCACTATGTTGGTTCATGGGACTACCTAGAAATAGCATCACAACTTGGGCTTAGATGCAGCAAGCCTTTAAAAATAAGTATCGAGACTATTGTAGGTCAAAATATACTAAAGAAGAAATATTTCAAATGACCATAGGAAGTGACGAGTCCCTGGAAGACTATGAAGAGAGGTTCCAGCTCAGTTACAGAAGGGTTGGGTGTACACTTGACCCTGAGTCTCTGAAGTTGGTCCTACTTAGGGGAATCTGGGAAGATCTTCTAAACACCCTCCATCTGCTGGTTGGGGGAGACATCTACCAACTACCTTATGAGGACATAAATATTATTTTAGAAATCACTATAGGGCAGCCAGAAAGAAAGGTAAGTGGAGTCATCCCATAGTCAATACCTCTTCCTCCAACTCATCCATTAAAGGAGAAATTGGAAACATGTTGGAAGACTTCAAGAGTGAGATGTTGTAAACTCTTGCCATGCAAATGGACACCTTACATATCAAAATAAAACAAGAGGAAGGAGAGAGGGTTTTGGCCATTTTTTCCCTATATGCACCAGGAGCCATCCTAGGAATGAATGCCCATTGAATTCTATAGAGGTTTGTTTAGTCTGTGAAGAGAATCATTATATAGATAAGTGCCCTTCCTTGCCCGGACTTAAAGCTGTATATCAAGGGGCTGAAGGAGTCCCTGAACAACTCTACTATATAAACCAAAGAAGACCTCCTGGACCTAGACCATACTAGCAGGGGATGCAAGGGACATCTCAGGCATACTACTACCCCAACCAAGTGCCCTCCATACCTTCTTGGGGTTCCCCTACTCATCCTTATTGGACCACACTACCTCCTTCATCCTTCACATCTCAATATCATGCCCAACCAGCCACCCATTCATTTCAATCCTATTCTCAGCCACAACCTCAGTGGAATGCATCTCATCAAGGGTGGAGGTCCCAATACAACTCTCTTCCCACTCTTTTGCCTCCACCACCTGCCCAACCACAACCATTACCTCCTACTCCACCAAAGTAACCCCAAATACCTGCCTAGCCAAAGTAGAACCCAAACAACAGACAGGCTCAGAGAGTGTATAGTGGGGAACCTTCATGCCCAAATTATGCTATGGAGATTCAGGAAATTAACTTGCGATCTGGGAAAGTTCTCCCAGATAGCCAGCCTCCAACTACGGAGGTTGAGGAAGATAAAGAGGAAAGTGAACCTAAAGCAAATCCACCCTTTCCTGAGAGACTATCCACGTCAGTCCAGGCTACCCCAGAAGAAACTAAACTCCTAGGAGAATTGAAGTATTTATGTGTAAAGATACCACTTCTCCAAGCCATAAAAGATGTACCTATATACAATAGTTCGATCAAAGAGAAGTGCTTTAGGCATCCGAGAAGGCACAAGAGATATTCCTCAACCATCAATGTCATAGGACAACTGTCTGACCTGATGTTATGGCAGATAATCTATCCAAAATATCTAGACCCTAGAAGCCCAGTAGTTGATGTCCACATCAATGGCATCATGATCCCACACACCTTGATTGATCTAGGAGCCGTCATTAATTTGATGAAAAAGGACGCAATGCTTAAACTTAACCTCCAGGGCTCCTTGAGGAAGACCGTGACCGTGCTACAACTAGCAGACCACTCCACCATGACCCCTGAGGGGATTGTGGAAGATGTGATGGTCTCCATTGATTCTTGGGAGTACCCTTTTGATTTCTTAGTTCTCCAACCAAAGGCAAAGCTCACTGGGTATCCTCTCATTATAGGAAGACCCTGGTTGGCTACTGCCAATGCCTACATCAGCTGTCGAGCTGGGAACATGACCATAAAGAATGGGCACATGTCCAAGCAGTTAATCTTATACCCTCCAACCTAGCCCTTGCTAGAACATGATCTGCCTCTCTGGTTGGAGGAGGAAGATGAGGATGAAATTTATTCTGCACCACTTTGTACATTAGAAACCGCCATGGGGGGAAAACCGCAAGATGAGGATGATATGATCAAATATTTGATTCAGAATCCACCCCGCAATATATCGCCCTTAGAAGACATAGTAAGAGAAACCCAAAACAACCCCTCAATTGATCTCTATGTGGTCGATCTTAATCCTCCGTGTGTCAAAAATATAGAGTTCGGCCCAGAAATAACATTGAAAATCAATCCATCCCTATCTACTTCCCAAGAGAAGGAGCTATGTAGCCTGCTGAGAAAACATCTAGATGCCTTCGCCTGGAGTTATAAGGAAATGAAGGGAATGCACGCTTCAGTATGTACTCATCATATATACATCAAGGAAGATTGCAAACCAATTAGGCAACCTCAAAGGAGGATGAATCGAACACTTAAAGATATTGTTAAGGAAGAACTACAGAAATTGCTTGATGCAAGATTCATCTATCCCATCTTTGACAGTGAATGGGTCTCTCCTTTGGTGCTAGTACCAAAGAAAAATGGTAAGTGGAGAATCTATTTCGATTATCAGGAATTGAACAAAGCCACTAAAAATGACCATTTTCCTTTACCTTTCATAGATCAGGTATTAGACAGTCTGGCAGGGAAAATTTTTTCTCTTTCCTAGATGGGTTTAGCAGGTACAATCAAATTCAAATCAGCCTAGAAGACCAAGATAAGACCACTTTCACTTGCCCTTGGGGTACCTTTGCATATCGGGTCCTTCCTTTTGGTTTGTGCAATGCTCCAACCACTTTCCAAAGAGCAGTATTGAGTATATTTTCTGAACTGGTTCATGATGCGGTAGAAATATACATGGATGATTTTACTCCTTATGGCTCTGACTTTCAGGAAGCTTTATCTAATCTAGTAAAAGTTCTAGACAAGTGTATTGAGATTAACCTATCCCTCAGTCCAGAAAAATGTAAATTTTTGATAACTGAAGGGACCTTAGGTCATGCAATATATCAACAAGGACTGCAGGTGGACCCCAACAAAATTGCCATCATCCAAAGGGTCCCACCTCCTCAGAAGGTGAGAGATGTCAGAAATTTCCTAGGCTTAGCCAGATATTACAAAAGATTCATTAAATATTTCAGCAATCTAGCCTCTCCTTTGTTTGACCTCTTAGGCAAAGATGCTGAGTTCATATGGTCGGAAAACTATCAAGAAGCCTTAGATACCTTGAAGAACAAGCTAGTGACTGCCCCAATTCTCAGAGGCCCAAGCTAGGCCCTACCTTTCTACATTCACACAGATGCTTCGAACAAAGCAATAGGAGCATCCTTAGGACAAATTCATGAGAAGTTACCTCATGCCATATACTTTATAAGCAAAAACTTGTCAAAGATAGAGTTAAATTATACAGTGACCGAGAAGGAACTCCTAGCTGTCGTGCATTCCTTAAACAAATTCAGACATTATATCACAGGCTATCAAACCTTTGTGCACACTGATCATGTTGCAATTAGATATTTAATGAACAAACCATATGTAAATTCTTGCATTATTAGATGGTTGCTTTTACTGCAGCAGTTTGATTTGACCATTATTGATAAGCCTAGTAAAGAAAATGTTGTTGCTAACTTTTTGTCTAGAGTAAATTTTCCTGCAGGTGAAGAAGGAATGGTGGATGAAAAAATGCTAGATGAAAATATGTTTGCTATCTCAGTCCTCTCTCCATGGTTTGTTGATATAGAAAACTACTTGGTTTCAGCACAGTGCCCACCACACCTGTCCTCAAATAGTAAGGAAAAGCGCCCCTTTCACCTAGATTGGGGGAAATCTCTTCAAACTTGGCCCAGATAAGATCCTGAGAAGATGTTTTAGGGAGGAGAAATTCTTTGACATCCTCTTGACCTGTCATGACAGGCCTTGTGGAGGTCACTTTGCAGCAAAAAGAACTGCCTTCAAGATATTGCAAGCAGACTACTACTGGCCCACTCTTCATTAGGATGTGAGGAGATATATCGGCCAGTTTGATCGGTGTCAGAGGATGGGGAAACCTACTCCAAAGGATGAGATGCCCATGCAACCTCAAGTAACCTTTGAGCCATTTGAGAAGTAGGGCATGGAATTTGTCGGTCCTATCAGCCCTCCTTCAAAGCAGAAACAATACATCATTGTGTGCACCGATTACCTGACAAAGTGGGCAGAGACAAAAGCAATCAAAGCAATGATAGAGGAAAAAGTAGTTGATTTTTTGAGAGAAAACATATTCTACAAGTTCGGGTATCCAAGAGAGTTGGTCATAGATCAAGGTAGTTAGTTCACTTCCAATTTCATTGAAGACCTGCTCACACATCATAGAATCAAGCACAAGACTTCCACCCCTTACCATCCACAAGACAATGGGTAGGTGGAGGTCACTAACAGAGCATTGGAAGGGATCCTAACCAAGGTAGTGAGCAGCAGAATAAAATATTGGGCTGACAGATTAGTTGAGGCCACCTAGGCCTACAACACAACATGGAAGACCACCATAGGGTTTACACCCTATGAACTAGTCTATGGGAAGAAGGCTTTGTTGTCAATAGAATTTGAATTCAATACCCTAAGGATGGCAGCTCAACTGGACCTAGACCTTATCCATGCATAGAGAGAAATATTACTTCAGCTCAATGGATTGGATGAACATAGATTGCAGGCCCTTCTCCATATAGAGGTAGTTCGGCTTCAGAAAAAGATATGACATGACAAAAATATCAAGGAGAAGCAATTCCAAGAGGGAGATTGAGTACTACTCTATGATTCAAGATACAAATATTTCAAAGGCAAGCTAAGGACAAGATGGCTGGGACCCTACATTGTGGAGAAATGCAATGAAAACGGTTCAGTTTTGATTAGAACCATTGATGATGAAGCCATCCCCATGCTTATCAATGGACATCGGTTGAAAGTCTACAAGAAACCCCTCTCCAAGCGAGAGTTTATTGAAGGTCTGGATAAAACCATGATGGTATTGGAGCATGTCTTAGTTTCCACTTCACCCACTCACTGAAGAAAAAGAAAAAGAAATAAAAAATAAGGACTCAAGTGAAAACCTCCATGAGGCGCTTGAATCCCATTATTGGGTTGAAAACCTCCCTTGGAGGTGCCCAAGGAAGGCAATTAGGGTGAAAACCTCCCTCAGGGGCCCTAGTTATTTAAAAAATAAATAAATAAATAAATAAGTGATTTTTCATTTGAATTGCAGGTTACAGGAGGACTACAGGAAGCAAAAAAAGGTACCAAGGGAACCCTGACATCCACACCAGCACCTATCCTATCTTCTCCACACTTTTCTCCATCATTTCTACCATTTCTTTCACCCCACTATGTTTTTTTCCTAAAACTGTGTTTTCTACAGGAGGCTCTGTGTTTTCTACAGGAGTCTCCTGTAGAAATTACAGAGAGCTAGAAATGAATATAAAAGGTAGTTCGAGGGACAGGGAAGCTTCATGAAGAACCTATAAACCCTCCTACAGTCTTCAAACCTCCTTGCCATCACTTCCAAGCCTGAATCACACCCCAAGCATCATTCTTCTTCCTATCCAAGAAAAACATAGAAAAAAAAGTTTTTTCAGGAAAAGAAAAAAACAAAAATAAGAGAGGAAGCAGCACCATCCACCTCACCTGAACCCTACCTACTACCTCTCCATCTCTATCTACACTTTTGGCATCATCCTCAATGCTCCAAGCACAGAAAGAAGTTGATGTTTCAATGGGAGAAACAACTACAGGAGCTCCTGTAGGAATTTTTGTAGCAGTTGATCCCATCAAACCCTAGCACTAGTAGCAGAAGAATGCACACATAAAGGTTGAAGAAGGCACATGAAGCTCAAACCCAGCCAAAGGAGAACTTGCACAAGACACAGCCACACATTAGCAAGAAGATATCATGCATCAAAAGAAATAAAGGCATGCAGTAGAGAGGGAGCCACAGCACCTCACAGCAAATACATTCGGATCACAGGTAAGTAACTAACTCGCTCCTCTCTTTTCATTTGTGTAATTAGAATTCATGCAAAAGCAACGAGATGGTTGAGGTTCAATAAGGGAAAGGTGGCCAGTTAACTTGGCTACCTTCATCTAGTTAATTCCACTCATCTGAGATGTCACCCACACGTGCACACAGTCAACTCAAGAAAGATGTCAAGGACAGGTAGTGGAGCAAGTGTGAACTCCGATGCAATCATGAGGGATGATTACGAGGAGGGGCCATGATGACAAGGCAATTGGGGACCAACGGTTCAAATATGGCCAATGAATACTTTGCCAACTCACCCCCCATCACCGGAAATATCCATAAAGGGTAATAAGTACTCCTCCCCGAGCACTCTCACCACCTTTTCCTTCATTCTCTCCTCGTAACTCAGCTACAACAGTCTCCTTATGCCCCCACAGCCTCATAACCATCGTCCTCCATTGATCTCTCCCATATTCCTACTCTCGGTGTTTTTTACAGGAGCACTTACAGGTTCTACAGGAGCACCTACAGGAATTCTACAGAAGGAACAACAGGCTTCTACAGGAGGGGCAGTGAGTTGTTTTGAAGGGAGAAAACATGGGTTTTAGCATGATTTTTGGTCAAAGGAGGTAGGTTCCATGCGTGACCCCATTGAATATCAATATATTCAAGAAGTGGTTTCAAATTGAGGAGAAAATAAAGTCTTTAGGAGAGGAGAAAATACATAAGAAAACTTTTCTGCTTATTAAAACAAAAAAACACAGTCTCCTCTGTTTCTCTGTTTTTCTCAAAAATTGTTGTCTCCACCTCCATATTTGGTTTCCCAAAAGAAAAAGTATCAACAAAATGATAGGAGCGTTCATGATAAAGGAGCCCACTAACTCCACTAGTCTCCATGCACATCCCCAAGTAGTGGACATATTCACAAGAGAAAATTGGATGAACTTTTTTGACAAATTCTGAGGGTTTGATGAGGAGATTGCCCAAGAATTTGCCCACTCTTTGGTCCCTCACACAAGAACACATGCCATTGTCACCTTTATAGGTCTTCCCATGGAGATAAACCCTGAATTTATCAGTAGGATCACTACCCTTCCTCTTGGGCTGCCTTGGAGTAAGGACGAGAAACCAATTGGCCAGACTGCCAAGAAAAACTTCTTCCAAAACAATCAAACCCCTGTAGAAGATAAAAATGGCATTAGAAGGACTAGCATACCATATCCTTAGGATGAGGTTAGCTACCAAATAATAAAATGCATTTCCTAAGAGGGGAGGTACAATATTGTCTATCGTTATCACTTTAGAATCCTTCATGAATTATGGTATGGCATGGACACTCTAGCACCTCAAAAGCTTAGCATCCCATACTTCCTCTTGCAGTCCCTCATTGACTCCAACACTAAGGTTCAAGCAGGGAATTGAGAGCAGCTACCTTACCATGGGTTAATCAAAATTTTAGTGGAATAAGCCCTCCATGCATTTACACTCCCTATAGCATGGGAAGTCTTCCGAAACATGACAGTTGAGGATGACATAAAGGCCCTAACCTATGATGTCAGTCCTACAGGCAGTGAGGAGGAAGAGCAACAAGGGGGAGAAGGTGAAGCCACTGGTGGCTTAGTAGAAGAAGAGAGGAATGAGGAAGAAACTAAGATAGAGGAGGAGAAAGTTGAAGAAACAGAGCAAATAGAGATAGAAAAAGAGACAGAAGGAGGAGAAAAAGAGGCAGAAAAGGTAGAACAAGGAGAAGAGTCCCATGAGACTCTGGAAAGGGAGGCAACAGCTGCCCTCACTACCCTTAGTACACCGATCAAGCCAAAGAAAAATAGGAAAAGGTAGGCCTCCATGTATTTTAGGGCTAGGAAGAGCACAAGAATGAAAACAAGAAAACCTCAGCCCTCTTCAAAAGTGTCAATTACAATTGAAGATTCACCCTCTGCCAAAGGGAAAGAATCGCCTTCCAAGTTACCTATCACATATGAAAGGGGGACTCCTAGATCTTCCACATGGAAGGAAAAGGTAGTACTACAGGACCCAAAAACAGTCCTACAAGAGGCTTAGACAGTTCTACAGGAGACATTGTCAAAACTATAGGAGACCCAACATCTTGAGAAAAGGATAGAAGAACAACCACAGGGGAAGGAGCAAGAACTAGAGATACAAGAACCTAATCCCTAGCCTAGTATGGCTTCCTATTACAATCTGCTTGAGAGAGGAAGGATAATTCCACAAAAGTTTGCAATTCCACTATTCTTTGAATTAGAGAAAGAGAGAATAAGAACACATAGATGGATGCAAATAGCCAAATCCAAGGGAGTTGAGGATGTTTTCCATATGGGAAACAAACTCAGAGAAATGGGCAAAGAGTTGGGTGATATCATAAACAGGGAAGCAATTACAAGGAGCCACCTTGAAACTAAAAATGAATTGTTAAGGAGGCAGTTGCAAGAGAAGGAGACTCAATTGGCATGCACGGCCAACTTATCCACGGAGGTATTGCAATGTAGAACACCAGGAAAATCCTATGGCCTATATCTCAAGGACCAATGGTTACAATTCCAGATAAAGACTTTGGCACAAAGTGGCACCATGCCCTTCCAGGATTACAGGAAGTTTATGGATCTGTGTGACCAAAGCACATGAGAGGATAAGGCAAAAATGGTAGAATTCTACCTACGTAACATGGCCCTCATAGACATGAATGTGTGGGACCCCAATGTCAGGCTAGGGGACATGCAGCTAATGGCCATGGCCTCATGGATGAACCATGAAGAGTTGAGGGGAGCAGAAATAATAAGACTGATGATAAAATAGAAGAATGAGCCATTAATGATAAGAGCTGAGCCATCAAATCCCATGGCACTTATTAGCACACACAACCTACTTGGCAATAATCCTCAGATTGCCCCTAGATATATAAGTCATCAGGCACAAGCCATTGCACACTTTGATGATATGTAAAGGCTACTTGAGGATGACTGTGTGCATGCATGTGTGAGGAGATGGAACACCTTACCACACAGTCTACAGATCAAGGAATATCATTCCCCAATAAGGATGAAGGAGTCATTAAGAAGAGTACCAATGTACAAGCGCTCCATGCAGAGGCTGAAAGTCAACTAGATTGGCCTCAAACTAAGTCCCCCACTGCTGTTAGGCATGCTGGAAGGCGGGAGAGAAGAAGAAGAGGAGTAGTGGGAAGAGATAAACAAGAAGGTAGGATTCTATGACAAGGAAGAGAAGACCACATCAGAAGCTTGGGATGCTAGGGAGGCCACCAGGGCCATAAAAGATGAGGAGATCGACTAAGGTGCTAAGAGGATGAGCAACACCTTCAGTAGCGGGTGATGATGAGCCTCATAAATGGGTAATTCTATGGGCTCATTTTACCTCCTAACCTAGTCAAATCAGCCATTCCCTTAGATTATTACATGATCTTCTGATTATATTTATGCTTATAGAGTGAGTTGAGTTAGTTATTGTGCAGTGTGGTCTAATGTGTATTTAATGCAGATTATTGATGATTTGTGAGGTCAAAGTCAAGGATCTGGTGGAAAAATAGAAGCAATAGCTCAAAATGGACAAAGGAGAGGAATTATAGGAAGGAATCCCCCTCATTTATTAATCCTGACTTCAAATTCCCTTCATTCAACTCGGAGTACATGCAGTCGAATTATGCACTAGAAGGCAGTCGAGCAAGTGGAGGAGGATTGATGATTATCTCAAGTTTTGCGAGCCAAACCTCCCTAATTTTAAGGAAGTTGTTGGTAGTTTCATTTGTATAAGTAGAGAGCCCTAGGACCTCACTAGGGTCAGATTTTTGTTTGGTTTTTACTTATGTAAACTCTGCTCAACTTCAAGCTTATTATTTTGTGACAGTTTCATGTAATCTTGCTATTGTTTTGGAAATAAAGATGGAATCATTTTTGAGTTAGCACTAAGTTACCTCAGAGGAATGAAGCTCTTCGGTTAGGACCCAATCCAAGTAGCCAAGATCCTCTTTACTTGTATCTGTATGCTTTGTTTCAGTTTATAGATTAGGTTGTTGTTAGATGTATTTCTTTTACTGTTAAGAATAGGTTGCTTTTAATGATTTAGTAGTTTGCTTCCATTTGAGCTTTCTGTAGTAGGTTAAACAATGATCAACAAATATTCAAAAGGCTAGAAATAGTGCCTTGGCCTCTCTTCCTCCCTTTGGGACCATGATTTGAGGCAAAGACCCTCTTGTTGCCCCAAAAACACAGATTTTCCTCATTCATAGGACTTCTAGTGTTTGCAGCTTTTTAACAGGTTAATAGTCCAGTTTTTCTTTGCTTCAGAACTTCTTCGTCATGCTCAATTCTTTATTTTCAATATTCTTTTTTCATGCTTTCCTTTCTTGCAGCATTTCCTTTCATAGATCATAGTTTAGCCTAGTTTGATGCAAAACTCTCTTTTTCTAGATGCACTCATTTCATTGCTTGTTTGATCTTATTGGTTGACTGTTAGTTCCTTTGCAGCAGATCTATTCTAGCATTAGGCCAGCCTCTAATCCACCCCATCCTTCATCTAATCCATGCCCTACAGGTCACCCAAGTCTCACCTCAATTATGCCTTAGTTTCCTCCATTTTCCATAGAACTTCTTCCTCTCTCCTTGAAAAAATCCAATAATATTTCTCTCTCCTAGTGGTTCATGGTAGACCATAGGCACCCTAACACCTCATTCCAACCTTCATCCACCTCTTTCACCCACTCTCACACCCCCAAGACAGTGAAAACTGCTCTCGACCTCCTCCTGTAGGCCTCTTGTAGATTTCCTGTGTCCTCCTGTAGATTTTCCTATAGGCTTTCTTTTGAAGGTCGAGTGTGGGAAAAGCCTCCAGAAGGCCGCCTGAGACCTCCTAGGACCCATCCACACAATCCTACATCCTCTCAAGTCCCAAAACCACCCTCCAATGCCACCTATGCACTGCCACATTCACACACAATAAATTACATACATGTCAAATTCACATAAAAATACATAAAAATCCAAAAATATGTTCTTTACTTATTTACTTCCATAAATAGCATAGTTAGATGTTATTTACTTCTTTGAGTAGGTAATGGTATTCCTTTCATCATTTTCATAGTGCTTTCTACAAAAGTAGAATTAGTTGGTTAATTAGGGTTTACTAGTCTTGCTTTACATTTCAGTCTTTCTCTTTTCTGTAGTTAGAATAGCATCTGTAGAGTAATCTTTCTTTCCTTCCATCACATATAGAGATTCTTCTGGAATCCGTAGAAGTTGGCTTGAGCTTCTAGCAATCTTGTGCCAGCGAACCAAGTGACAACCTACAGTAAGAACTAGTACTTGTGCATACAACATTGATGCTTCTAAGTTTGTTACGAACTACCGGGTTGATAAGAGTAAAGTAGGCAGCCCAGGAGTTGCGCATTATTACTGCAATACTGGTGCTCACTAGGAAGGTCATCCAATTAAGGCTAGAAAATGTTGCGAGTATCAAGAAACGCATAGGACATTTCCTGTTGAAACGTGTCTCCAACATTTTTGAGACCGAAAGGGAGCTTCTTGTATGCGAACATACCCCATGGACAGATAATGGTTACCTTTTCTTAATCGACTGGTGCGATGTTGATCTGGTTATAACCAGAAAAATCATCCATAAAGGAAAAGATTTCTCTCCCTACACATTCATCAATGATTTGATCAATGAAGGGAGTAGGATAGTTGTCTTTAGGACAAGCACGATTAAGATCTCGATAATCCACACAATCGCATATCATGCCTTACTTTTTAGTCACCGGGACAATATTGGACACCTAGTCTGTAAGGGGAATGGGATAGATGAACCTAGCTTTGAGAAGCTTTTCAACTTCACCCTTAATAGTAGCGGCCTTACTAGGGTGCACCAAGCGAAGCCGTTGCGAATGGACTTTGCATGCGGATACATTGGTATTTCATGCACCACAATGCTAGCATCAATGTTGGGCATTTCTTCATAGGACCATCCAAACACATCATGAAATTCTTGAAATATATGACTATATGTCTTAATCTCATCCGGAGAACAGGATACCACAATATGAACGTGTTCAATGATACCGGGTTTGATAGAGATGTTAATCGGCATTGTTTGGGTAATATTACCTAGATTTCTTTCCAACCATACTTCATGAGTAACAATAGGTGGGGAAAATGGAGAAGAGGACTCTTTGAAAGTAGTAGACATGATGCCGAGTGAGGCAGGAATGAGGAGAAATGATGAGTATCGATCCATGGGGGTTCCTCAAGAGACATGACTTCCTTGATACCTTCATCAGCAAGGAAGGTCTCGGCTAAGTGATCAGGCAATTCCAAAGTGCCAAGCCATGGGCATTGAGAGTACATATCAAAAGAGGTCTTCGACATAGAAGAATAAGAGGATGCAAAGGTCAAAGCTGAAACAATTTCCACGTAATTGACTTTGGCGAGACTAAGCGGCATAACCTCACCCCAAGTATCAACAAGATTCGATGCAGGTATGACCCAAGGATCAGAATTGACCGAGATCATGTTGACAAAGGCAACATGAGGAGGTGGGAGTGGAAAAATTCCCATTAAGGTAGAATCGTTGAAGAGACCTGCCCCTACACTCTCATAGGGAGCACCAGTGTTCTTGACATATGGAACATTGCCATCCGAGGAGGAAGAGGCAAACAAAGACAACTAGTCGATAGTGACAATCTTCCCTTTATGGGGAAAATGGATCACGTGAAATAAAGAGACCATGACATGCATGGCATGAGTCCAACTTCGGCCAAGTAGAAGATTATAATTGAGATTGGTGTCAACAATTTCAACTTCGAATTACACTATCTTGCCTTCTAGGGTCATGGCAAAGTTAGGTAAAACACTGAAGGGTCACGATTCATGCCCATCAAAAGTTTCCAAAGTGTTTGGAGGATGGTTTAGTGCGGGGGAACCAATAGTCTTCCAACATGCAGTTGACATGATGCAGGTGGAAGCACCTTCATCGATGACAGTTCAGTGGATGGTTTTCCCATTGATGATTACCTAAATAAGAAAGGAAATCTGATGAGGGATCCATGGAACATGGTTCTCTAGATCAAAACATATCAAATTAGAATCGGTGGGATCGATGCCCCTGAGAGCTGACAGCAAATATTTCCGTTGTGATGGGCAGATTTGGAGTACCTCGAGAGCCAACATGGCTGACGACGCCTGAGCCAGATCCCCAACAATATTGTAATGATGAGCAGCTCGGGCATTGGGATTATACGAGGATTTCCATAGTACACCTCGAGAGAGTGGCCATATAGTAGAATCAAGGTTATAGTGCTCAATATGCAGAGGGCCAGAACTAGGGGTAGAAGAAGAAGGTGTAGCTTCTTTCTCTTTCTCAGCTGCCGAAGCAGGAGTTTGATAGTCTTTCAATTGGGTAGCCACATTAATAGGCGTACTCATCATGAACAATTGAGATCCGGAGGAGGCATATTGGGGTTGGTCTACCATTTGGGTCTGTTGAGATGGAAATGATTCTTTGAGAACCATAGGAGTCCCTTTGAGTAGGCGACTAACTTTAGATCATCGAAGACAATCCTTAGTGTAGTGATCTTCCTTTCAAATGAGGTAGGGATACTTAGGCTTCCATTGCGAAGATTCACCAACAGATGATTTGGGAGGACCTTGTTTTAGGGCATCGACTTTAGCTTTGCCTTTGCCTTTCTCTTTCCCTTTTGAGGATTTGTCCATTGCGGTAGACTGGACAGCGTGGACCTCTGAGGTTTGAGCAAGGCCAAGCGGATTCTGGGATGAACTTTTAGGTACAGCATTTGAGATTGACTTTTGTTTGGAAGAAGTTTTAGCAAGGGTCTGGGATAGTAAACCAATAACTCCATCAATGGGAGGAAAAACTGGTGAATTTGATGCTACGAAATCCGATGATGGCTGCAAAGCATTGGGTAATAACTCATATAAAGTGCCAGACTGAGAGTAAACAAGATCCAAGTATTGGGCACCAGCAATGGCCTGCTCTTTAGTGATGCACCCACCCATAGCTATATCATAAGCAATTGTGGACACAAATGATTTGGTAAACCATTTAGTAAGAAACTAATCAACAATCTTGAATTTGATTAGGCGACGTCAATATCTCCATTCATGGATGTGATCAGAGATGTGGGTCACAGTATATTGCTTAAGCGATGTGAGAAAATTGGTGCCAGTTTCATAGTGAACCAACAGCTGAAAATGTGTGAGGAAAGCCACGACTAAAGAGTTAAAGTCATGGTAAGTACTTCAAGGTAGCTCGATGTACCATTTTGCTACAGCACCCATGAGGATTCGTTGGAAAAGGCAGAGACGAATGGAATCGTGCACGTACAAGTTCGATGAGCACTAGAGGTGATATGTCATCACCTGGGCCTAAGGATCTTCTTTAGCTTTGCCATCGAACTTTGGGCAATCACTTGGTATCTTGGACGACACCGGAAGCCAGTACGACGAATGAAGGAATGGATCATTTGTAAGCCGAGACACATCTGGAAATTTGAGTGTAGCCTAGAAAGGCAATTGTGTGTTAAAAGGCATGGGAGGTCGATAAGCAGGCTCATAGGGACGAGCCCATCCTTGCTGCTAAGGATTTTGGCCCCACAGTGGGGGATTTTGGCCATACGACATCTGAGGCTAACCCCATTGTGGATTACCTTGACCATATGGGGGATTTTTACCTTGAATATGTTAGAACTGTCCAGCCATAGGTTGTTGATAAGTAACGTACATGTTAAAAGGCTATTGAGCCTGTTGACCTTGGACATATGGATATGGGACCTATTTTCCTTGAACATATGGTTGATGAACATGTTGTCCCTGAACAGGAAGGTTTTGGACCTGCAGTCCTTGGGCATAAGGTTGATACACTTGTTGCCCTTGGATGTATGGATTTTGTACCTGATTCCCTTGGTCGGCATGGTTATGAACCTATTGACCTAGGACATGAGGATTTTGAGCCTGTTGCTATAGGACTTGGCCCTAACCCTTCCCTTGCAAGTGTTGACCTTGTTGATATGTATACAAGGGTTGTTGTTGCCCTGGTTTGATTTTGGTGTTGCAAGGGTTGACCTTGCGGTTGCAAAACTTTTCCCTAGGGCTGTAGAGGTTGGCCCTGCGAGGACATGGGTTGAGAGGTGTGCAGAGCATATTGCATCTACTATTGCACAACTTGTTGCAATTGTTGTAAGGATTGACCTTGCAGTTGTTGCAGTTGACCTTGCTACGAGATAACTTGCCCTTGCTGTTGCGCGGAGAGCCCTTGCTGAAACAAAGGTTTCCCTTGTGGTAACAAAGGCTGCCCTTATTGTTGTAGAGGTTTTCCTTGTTGTTGCAAGGCTACTTGAACAGTGCCCGGGAAATTTCTGAACTAAATCTAGCCATAGCCATGCTGGATGTACTGCCCAGATTGGAGGGTGTAAGGTTGATTAACCATTCCTTGAGAACCATATGGGACATAAGGATTTTGGTATTGGACCTGAGCCCCATAGGGCTATTGATACTAAACATTGCTCGATTCAGACGAACCAATGGGATTCTGAACCTGTTGGTACTGGATATTGGTTGATCCAATAGGATCGGCAGGGTTATAAATAATACCAGAAGAAGGTTGGTTTATACCAAGCATGTGAGCTTGTGAGCTGCTCACATTAGTGGCACCTGACACCATAGAAACATTCAGGTTCTGCCCCCCAGGTGGTGGCACAACCTGGCTGCTGACTAGCGGGATAGAGGAACTAATAGAGACAATATTTGAAACTATCAGCTATGCCTGATGAGTAACTGGGATTGATGATACAAGAGTATTCAGAATGGTGGGTCGCATCGGGACTGAAGTAACAGCCTGTTGGGAAGTCATGTTTGTAATGAATGAACTTGAAGTAGGCTTGGTGCTTGATGCCCAAACAATATTATGGTAAAGTGATAAGGCACTAAGTGTACCTGAAAGAAACTACGCCAAAGACATGTAGTTGGGTGGCAAACTGGCAGGAATGCCTTCTGAAAAGGGGAAACCCTTGGAAAGAAACTGCAATTCTTCCCCCTCAACAGTGTGTGGAGTAGAAACTTCTGACTCATTTGGAGATGTGACTGGAGCATCACCTTTGGGTTCCATGTCTGAAAGCAAATCACGACGAATGGTCGAACGAGTATGAGGGGATAGTTCCAAAGGAACACCCAGCTTATCATATAGACTATAAGTATGCTTCAGTGATATCACAACAGGTTAAACAGAGGGTTCAGAGGGTAGATATCAAGTCCAAGTTGACTGTTAGTGGTCGATGAGTTTTCTGGAGTTCAAACGAGGTTGTCTAGAGATTCTTGGCCAAGATCAGTAGATGACCCAGTATCAAAAGTAGGTGGAGGACGAGATGACAACGATTGAACACTCAAAACAATTGTGAGTTCAACATCTTGGTCCTCGAGTGACTCTGGTAACTCAGGAAATGACTCCTCAGACAATCTTTCGGACAGAGGAGGGGAAGAGGAATTGGGTGAACCTGATGGTTCAGCCACAATGACCTTGTCTTAGTCGACATAACAAATAACTTCAAGGATTTAAAATGTTCTTTCAAGGAAACTCACGATTTGGTCTCAGAAAAGACTAACAGGGTGTTTTGATCACAAGCAATAAATTATTAAGACGCATAAAAGACTAATGTTCTTTCATTTTTTAAGAGTCAAGAAAGAAACAAAGATGACTCTATCGCTTTTGATTGGAAACAAGCTCACAAGGACAAGTGCTCGAATGATATTTTAAGTTTGATGAGTCAAAAAGATAAAATGATGGCTCTAGTTGATCTAGGTAAACAAGATTACAAGGAAACTGTGAACTGCAGAATACCTCATGGTGAACCAAGAAGTACGAGCAAGCAATCTCCCCAAATGTTGTGTTCAGTGTATCACGTTTGCAAGGAGGCCGACTCGGCTTCCTAAGGATAAAAGGATTACAACCTAGTGGGGTCTCCCGTTATATACTCGATGGTACGGGGAGCACAAATCCATACTAGCATTATCTAATGCTAAAGCTAACAATCGTTGTTAGGCTTAAAGACGTCGGAACACGTCTCTAGCCTAGACCTTCTAGATATGATCGTTAATTTCAAATGTGCCTTTGGTTAATTGAATTATTTAAAGTTGATCTTGAGTTATGTTTTAGTTTTTAGGTCTTAGCGATGTTATTCAAAAAACCTTAAATGAAACTAAATGAGACAAGACCTTTTCAATTCAATGAAATGCCAACACTAGAGAGGGTAGAAACTACTCAATCGAATGCAAATAATCAAGAAATTGAAAACGAAATGATCTTTCACTACCTTACTTTTTCAAAAAATAAACTAATGAAAACTGCATTTCAATTCCTAATTTCCTAACAAGCACTTATCTATTACTCCTTTCAAAAGAAAAAAATGTATTTTCTTTTTTCAAATGCTGATGCGATTCTAGTCTTTTAATGATGCAAATTATCGTAGCACAATGATGCAACAAGATAGAATTTCACGTTTTTCCATGAAACAATGAAACAAACTTTTCACATATAATCTTTCAATGAAAAATTTTCGAGACAATAAGCTCTCCAAGCAGATGAAAACATGAAAAGAGAAGTTCATTTAGATCAATGAAACACTGACTTTACCAAACATAAGACGAGCAATGTAATCCATGCCGGAAAAGAAACATTTAGGAAAGCAAATGAAAACTTTACAAACTTGTGCAAAAAGAGGCCAAATTCGTAAAAAGGACCAAAAACAAAATGCAAAGAGTAAGCACACCTACAATCCGACTTAGTGAGTTCACAAACTGCTAAATGGAAGACCAACTAGATGCCCTAGTGTCATTGGCCACTCAATGACTCAATCAATCAATCATAAAGATGATGAGCCAATAAGAAAACAAAACCAAATGAAAAGTAGCTTTCTAATCAAGAAGAAAATGGTCCAAAAGGCTTACAGGGCCAAACCACAAGAGCAGAACACACTGGCCAAGATTTGGGTCAAGCCCTAATCTCCACTGACAAGAATTAGCGTGACTACCTAATTGACAACAAGCGCCAGAGGCTGGTCGACGCGATTGTTTCTCAGCAACTCGCGTTGATCGGTGCGCCTATTAGCAAATTAAGTGTGCTGATCAAGGGAGATAAGGTAAAATAAAAATAAAAATAAAAAAATTGAAACAGGGACCAGATCTGCTACTATGAATTCTAGACCCAGAGGAGTAAGAAGGAGAAAAGAAACAGAACCAAAGGAAGAAAGTGGAACTAGAAAATTTCTTGCGAAATCATGAAATCCAAGACAAACAAAAGGATTGGTATCCCCAGTGTATTCTCCAATTTGTGGTGAAGTAAAATTATAAGTGCAAACACAAACAAATTCCTCTAGCCCGATAATGGGTCTAGCCACAACAAATACATTCTGTGGAAGATTTCCTAAGGTTAGAATCAATCAAGAGGGCCTATGTCTTGGTCCACTTATCCTACTTAATGATGTCCTCGCTTGCTCGCTTCAGCTATCTCTCGCTTCCTTCTTCAAGAACGTGAAACAAGTAAAAAACAATAGACAACAAACATGATAACAGACAAATTTTAAATCAACCTACTTAACAAATCAAGAAACATTAAGCCATGAATATGTAATATTACAAAACATGTAGGAAACTAATAGATAGTTGCATATATTAATATCAAAGAGAGATTATAACCATTTGTCTTGACGTTGCAGTCCTCCTCTAACAAGGCCAAGTTCCCACACACTTCTGCTAGCATTCCATGATGGCCTCAATCAACAATAGTTTTAAAGCTCTTCCCTTTAGGCTTCACTCAAAATCAAATCACACTTCTCCCTCACACAACTAGATAGCTACAACTAGTAATAACTTGTTGTCTACTCCAAACCAAAATAGCATAAACACACTAACATCAACTCTCTAACTAGCTTGTGCTTGGGAAGAAGGGAGGTTTATATAGGATAAATGGATGGGATATGGATCCTCCTCCCATTGGAGAAGATATTATTCCTTGAGGTAGTTCCATCATTATAGGGGAAAGGAGCCCAAACTGTCATCCTCAACCCCATCCAGCCAAACAATTTACTAGACTTCCGTTACGAAGCTTCTAGCTGGAAGCTTCGGCTCCTAATTTAAAAACTTTCTATAACAGGATCATCGCAACTGGAAGACAACTCAGTCGCTCTGGTCAGCACGGGGGATAGTGCTAATCTCTGCACATCAGCACGGGGAGACAAAGGACATTAGCATCGGTCTTTTAAACTCGGAAAAATAGAAGTTTCAAGGGAAATGGTGCAAAATGGAATTTATATGCTCATGAAGAGGGACACAATGGGAGTTTCTTCATGAAGGCAAAGCATGTGGGGTTCACTGTAGAGTTCCTCCAGGATCAAGGAATGGGAAGTACAGGGACAATGACAAAATGTTGTGTAACACCTTTGTTGCATCAACCTAACTCTCATGGTGTATTCACTGGCATCTGTATCGATCTCAAAACTTTGTTGGAGGTCAGGTAAGGAAAAAACTGGTGTGGTACTAATGTTCTCTTTCGGTGTATCAAAGGATTTCTACTACTTTCCTCCCCATTGAAAGGTCTGCTTCACACTTTTCAATGCATGCAAGCGGGATGCATTGACAGACAAGTTGGAATTGAACCTTTTCTAGTATTATACTACACCCAAAAATATATGAACCTCCGTAACATTGGTGGGTTTAGGCCACTTCAAAATCACATCAACTATAGAAGGATCTATCTTTAATTTTCCACCTCCAAGAACGTGACCCAAGTAAACCAAAGAGGTCTTACCAAACTCACACTTAGAGATTTTGACATACAATTTTTATTTTTGCAAAAACATCAACCACATTTTTAACATGACTCGCATGAACTTCCCATGTTCTACTTAAAACAAGAATGTCATTAAGATACGCAAGTACAAAATCATCAAGAAAAGGTTTAAAAATGTCATTCATCACCCCCATGAATGTGATCGGAGAATTGAAAATCCTGAATGGCATCACCAACCATTCAAACAACCCCTATTTTGTCTTGAATGCAGTCTTCCATGCATCCTATTCTGCAATCCTAAATTGATGGTAGCCATTGCGCGAGTCCAATTTTGTGAAAGAGTTATCATTTTTTAGTTGGTCTAATAAATCATCAATGTGAGGGAGATGGTGTCGATTGTTCATCATTATTTTTTTGAGTTCCCTATAATCCACACACATCCTCCATGTGTCATCCTTATTTGTCACCGACACTGGTGAGCTCCAATATTGTAGAAATAATGCTGCAACTCCTGGGGCTTCCTTCTTTACTTTTATCAACCCTGTAGTTCGTAACAAACTTGGAAGTGACGGTGTTGTATGCACAAGTACTAGCTTTTACTGCAGGCTATCAATTGATCAGCTAGCGCAAGTTCGCTAGGAGCTTAAACCAACTTCTATGAGTTCTCAGAAGAAGCTTTAACTGTGATAAAAGGAAACTAACTCTACAGGGGCTATTCTACTTGTAGAAATAGAATGAAAATTGAAATGAAATGCAAACCCTAGCAAACCCTAGTTTACCCACTACCCCTATTTTTGTAATAAAAGAGATGAAAACTAATGAAGTGAGTGCCATTGACTACTGAAAGGGTAAACTGCATTTATTCAAGCTACTTCTGAGGAGAAATGAGAAGAAATCATATTTTTGTACTTTTGAGTATTTTTATGTGGAATTATTATGCTTGTGATTTGACTGGTTGTGTCCGTGCAGAGGTTTGGTGGAAAAGAAAGGTGGAGTTGGCTTTTGAAAATGGTGAGGAAGGTGTGGAGAGGTCCTAAGAAGCCCCTAGTACCCTTCTAAAGACTTCCATTGTGATCAAACTTCGAAAAATCACTCACATGAAATTCTACAGGAGGCTGCAAGGGATCTACAGGAGGTTCTACGAGAGGATCTACAGGAGGAGGCCGAAAGTGGTTTTTGGAGGTTGAAGGTGGAAAAATGATGGGAAAGGGGAAATGAAGGTTGGATGAAGGTATTGAGGGATCTATAACTTGTCAAGGAGGATCAAGGATGAAGGAGATGGTTGGATTTGCTCAAATGGCAAGAAAGAAGCTTTATGGAAAAACAACACAGAAATTAGGGCAGATTGGTGAAATGTGGCGAATGAGTTGGGGGATCTACAGGAAGTGAATTGGTGTTGGCTATTTTATGGAGGAATGATGAGCTAGGATGTCCTGCAAGAGATCTGCACACGTACTTCTCAAAACTGACCAAAGAAAGAACTAAAAGCAGAGTTTTGTCTAGCTTAACCTAATTTTTGACCTAAAAACAGAAAAACGCTGAACAATACCTTACGAACAGAAAAGCATGCAAGATAGCTATGGTGAAAGGACATAAAATTATCTAAGCAATTAAATCTGAACCAATATCAACTTTTCCGAATCAAAGTATCACACTAACAGTTGCATGGAAGAGCAAAAATTGTGTTTTTGGTGGCAGCAGTAGTGCCTTGACCTCAAATCATGGTCCCAAGAAGGGAGAAAGGAGATCAATACTTGATATTAGCCTTTTTGGATCTTTTTCTGTCACTGCAGCAACTTACTTAAGCAACTTGAAGCAAAAACAACTATTCTAACCATCAAAAGCAACCTAATCTAATGAAGTAAAATGACTATATGTAGCAGAAATTAACTCATGAATGGAAAAAAAAACATATAAGTACACAAAGGAGGTGTTGGGCAGCTTTGGTTGGGCCCTAACCCAAGAGATTTAGCCCTCTCAAAAAAGATCAGTGCTGGTTCAAAACTTGGTTCATCTTCATTATCAAAAATAACAATTACATCACATAAATTGTTCTCAAAAAGAGCTCGAAAATGAGCTGAGTACAATGCTACACAAAAGTGTGATAATATACTAAGAACTGGCTCATCTACTGAGGCTCGAAGCCTTCTTATTTATACAAATGGGGACCCCCAATAGTCCTCCTAAAATTAAGGAACTCGACTTCCTAGAATTGAAGATAATAGCAGTCCTACTTGACTTGCTTGGTTGTCCCTTGGAATCATCAATGTGGGCCTTTGTACTCCAAGCTACTGATGGAGGATTCGAGGAAAGGGGTCATTAATAAAGGAGACACCCCTCCTACAAGTCCTCTTCCCTATTTTCCTTGAGTTTGGCTGCCATTTTCTCATAAATTCCTTGTCTTTGTCCAAAATTGTCTAAAAAATCTGCAATAAACATTCATTAGACTACATGACGATGTGACTAACCCAATTCACTCTATTGACATAAATATATTCAGAAACATGCACAAAAATATTGATAATAGTGGATTAAATTGAAATAATAGCCAGAATGAGCCCATATAATTACCCATTTCTAGGGCTCATCATCACCCCCCTCCTGAATGGGTTGCTCATCCTCTGAGCAACTAATCTAGCTCTTCATCTTTAATAGCTCTAACAGATTCCCTGACATCCCAAGCCTCTGATGTGATGTCTTCCTCTCTATCATGGAAACCTTCTTTCCTGTCCACTTCCTCCCATTGTTTCTGTTCTTCCTCCTCTTTAACTGCTTCCAACAATCCTAACAGCAGTGGAGGACTGAATTTAAGACCAATCTAGTTGGCTTTCAAGTTTTTCATTGAGTGTTTATATAGGGGCACCCTCCTCATGGCCTCCCTAATTCTATTTCGGGAGTGATACTCTCTTATCCTTAAGCTATATGGAAAGGTATTCCACCTTCTCATGTAGGCATGAAGGCAGTCATTGCCAAACAATCTCTCCATATCTTCAAAATGAACAATAGCCTGTGCTTGCTTGTCAACATAGTCAGGCAATACTTGAGGATTGGCTACAAAGTGTTGGTGGGCATAGATGAGAGCCAATGGTTATGTTGGTTTTCCCCTTATCATCAGGGGCTCACTTAGCACTTTTGCCATTATTTTCTGAATTTCCATTGTTCTCTTTTCTTCATATCTCATCCAAGAAGCCATAGCCATTAGTTGTAAGTCTCCCAATGCAACATTTGGATCCCATAAATTCATGTCAGGAAGTGCCATGTTGTGTAGGTAAAATTCTACTAGCTTTGCTTTATCCTTGGCTAAACTATGATCACATAAATGCATAAACTGACCATAATCTTGAAATGGGATTGTGCCCCTCTGGGCCAATGTCTTAATCTAGAATTGGAGCCACTGATCTTTGAGATACAATGCATAGGATTTAATTGGTTGTCTGCACTGCAATGCCTCCATTGCCCAGCTAGCCATGTAGGCTAACTAGGCTTCTTTTTCCGACAGCTGCCTTTTCAAAATTAGCACTTCAGTTGCTGCCTTAGATTCTCTTTCTTGTTTTTGTTTCATCAGTGTCTCACTATCTGTCTGTGGTTCTTCTTCTTCTTGTTGTTTCTCTGCTACCTCACTATCTGCCTGGGGTCCCTCTTTTTGTTGTTGTCCTTCCAAGATTGGCAGCTTACTTCCTCCTTGAGGTTCCCTTTCTTGTAGCTATTTTTTTAATAGTTCATTTTCTTCCTGTAGTTTAGCTCTTCTGATGATCTCTATGTGCCTTACCATGCTCAACTCCCTACTCATCTCTCTCAGCTTGTTTTCGATGTGCCCAATATCTTTGACTCCTTTAGATTTTGCAATTTGCATCCAAGTGTGGGTCCTAACTCTTTCCTTTTCTAGTTCTAAGAAAAGAGGTACTACGAATTTTTGTCGGATGATATTCCCACCCTCCAGAAGATTGTAATAGGAGCCTAAGTTAGGCTAAGGTCCAGGCTCTGGTATTTCTTTTGCCTTACCTTCCTCTTGGGACTATTCCTCTGCCTTCCTTTCCAGTTTTTCAATTTCTTTGAGCTTGGCCAGTGTCTCCTGTAGAGAGGTTTGTGTCTCCTGTAGGACTGCTTTAGAGTCCATCAATTTGATCCTTTCCTTCTAGGTAGAGGTCTTAGGACACCCTCTTTCGTAGGCGATGGAGATTTTGGAGGGAGATTCCTCCCTTGTCATAGTAGGTGCATCCTCAATGATAATGGGTTCTTTCGATGGTGGTTAGGGCTTGCCCACCTTGATTCTGGTGCTCCTCTGGGCTTTGAAATACATCGATGTCTATCTTTCTCTTTTCCCCTTTTGCTTAGCTGGAGTGCTCAATGCAGCAAGAACATCTGTTTCTTCCCTTGCTAATGTATTAGGTGACACTTCTTCCTATTCTTCACCCTCTGCAGTTTTTCCTGTGTTTGTTGTTTTTGTTTTAATTTTTGTTGTCTCTGGTGGTGTTTTCTCCTTTTCTTTCTAAGTTTCTTCCTTTACAGTGGCAGTCTTTTTCTGAGCTTTCTTGGTCTTCTTTTTCTCAACTTTTGTCCTCTTCCTCTTCTCTGCTTTTGATGTTGTTTCCTTCTCTGCCTTAGGTTCAACTGTGGTTGTGTCATTTTTCTCTTCTTCTCTATGCTTTTCCTCTTTTTCTTCTTCTACTTGAATATTTTGTGCCTCCTCATGGATTTCCTTTTCAAGTTCCTCTTTCTGCTCCTCCTCTTCACTGCCAGATGGACTAAGGTCATCTGTGAGAGTTTTTATGTCATCTTCCCTAGTCATATTCCTGAAAATTTCCCAGGCTATAGGGATGGTGTATGTATGGATGGCATCCTCTACCAACAACTTAATGAGCCCATGGTGGGCCAGTGCGTCTGGAACCCCTACGTTCAATTTGGTGCCACACTCTATCAAAGACTGGAGGAGAAAATATGGCAGACTGAGTTTTCTAGATGTAGGTAGGTCCATTCCATATCTTAATTCATGCAATAATCTAAAGTGATAACCATAGACTATACTATATCTTCCTTCACAGGTGATATATTTCATGATCTGGTAGCTGACCTCCCCCCATGGATGAGGTATGCTTCTCCTTCTGATCCCATTCTTATCCTCTATAGGATGTTCATCAGGCTGAAAGAATGTTTTTTTAGCAACCTATCGTAGTGGTTTTTCTTCTCTGCTCCAAGGGAACCAAGTGGAAGACCTGTGATTCTACTAATAAATTCTGGTGTAAGCTCTATGGTCAGAACCTTGAAACTGACTGTAACATGTGTTTTTGAATGGGGTCTTAAGGACATTAAGAATTCCTCTGTCACTTCCTCATCATACCCATGAATTCTCTCAAAGAAAAGTATCCAGTTTTACCTGGTGAAGAGGGATACCACTTCTGGGCGTTCATTCAATTTGTTGGAGTTCAAAGGCTCCTTTCTCTTAAAACCTCCTATCATGGTTTTTAGTGACTACTAGGAATGCTCAAGTGAGAAGGAAGGTAACAAACTTTTCAAAACTGGAAACAGAGGAATAGCTGAGGTTTGTTTTTCTGGAACGAGAGAGGAATTTTTCGTGTTCTTATTTTTTTCACAACATCAATTTGTAATTTTTCCCTCCCTTCAAACCCTATTTCCAACCTGAATTTACTTCTCGAGCTTTTGGAGGAAATCAATATCTTGACAAAATAGAGGGTATATAAAACAGTTTTTTTCTTTCTCACAGAATAAACAGACTTCCTAATGCAAATTCGTTTTTTTCACAGGCTTGATTTTCTATGGTTGCATCCCTTTTTTTTACAGTAGAATACGGGGAAGAAAAAGATAGACTTTTAGTGTAGAGAAGGAAATGGAGAGACTATATAGAGTTCAGAAAAACACAGGTAGACTTTTGTGCTCACACCTAGTACCAAAAGAACACCTAGCTCTCTAATCATCAAAACAGTTAATCACTGCATCAAGTAAAAATTGTCTTTGCCCCTACTAAGACGTTCACAAGATTAATAATATGATAAAGGAATTAAAATTTCCAATAACTCCTTATTGAGCACTAAGCTCATTTCCTATTAAATGTGCATGAGATTTTTTACACATCTATATATGAAATTCATTTTTAACATAACATATAGCTGATTAGTTAATTTCTTTAGCTATGAGAACCACCATAGGCTAAATAATTCCCAACCCATGGGAACTGGTTTCCAAAACCAGATCGAGTCATTTTCATATCCAGACAGTTTCTTTGATAGAAACCTTACCAAGTCTAACATGGAATTCCACTGGCCAACCAACTCAAGAATTCCAATGACCACATAGGGTCCAATATAGGATTCCTCTTGACAACGTCCTGCCTATTCCTCTGACAACATCTCTTTTATGAGGAATTTTGGGCCTCTTCCAATAGGCTCCAAATCAATAAATTTGCCTCAGGATTTTACCCTCTTCACCATCTTGGCAAACTCTTTTCCCTTACTGAGATAATTGATCTCTAGGGAGAGGAAATCCAGGCAGGCAAGTACCATAAACCCCTTCGGGCAGGCAACCGTCATCAACCCAAGACCTTATAGCCTTTCACAACTATATGCAACTGTCTCACATGTTAAATTTCTCTTTAATCACTATTCCAAAAAGTAATTTACATAATGAACCATATGATCATTATCATTAACAAAATAAACATGCATGTACACCATGCATTTACACCTAACCCTCAACATGGGTCCACAATATCTAGATAGATAGGAATCATAACTAACATACATATTGTATGCATTATGATTTTCCAAATAACATAATCATGCATATCATATAACACTATAATTTCTCATTGTGATTGCAGTTCACATTGCAACATTTTACGTGACGAGTATTTCTTGTTGCCATTAATCTACCACTACTTAATCCCATCAGCAACGTTAGTTATACATATGCATCATTTAACAAGTATTCACTTTCCAAATCATTTTAGTTTGAGGCACAATACTATCATGCATAAAATTATATGCAAATATTCTTTACTGTGTAAATATCAATGATAGTTGAGGTAACAATCTAAACATTTTCCAATCAATCTAAACATATTCCAATTTTCCCACAATGTATTGCCATCAACAACCGATACATGAAGTAACTACCATAATCACTTGTTTTCGAATTGTGATAAGCTTAAATCAAATTCAATTCACGCACATAAGTGCTATTAGTTAGTCATACAACACTAACCAATCACAACTACCATTCATATTAATGAAATCATGGCAAAACTTAATCAAAAATTAGTTATTATAATCAAGTCTCCCTACTTGACTTGTTGTACATTTTCAATATCTAAAGGGGTTCTTCTAATGTCCTTTTAAAACAATTTGTCATCCTATTTAAGTATTTTCCCCATATTTTACATTCTTGCATTGACTCATTAAAATTAGTTCACTGTAACTTTAATCATGTTCATTCAATGCATCATTATTATTGCCATATTTGAAAGCAAAAGTTGGTAGTTGATTGTTACTTTCCTTAATGAGTGTTCAATATTATTCATAAGTGTAATGCGTGTTCAATATTGTTCATAAGTGTGACAAAAGTTTTATTGTCTTCTATCCTCACCAAGAATCCAATGTCATGAACATAGTTATGCAGCAAACTTTATTACTTACTACTCAAAGCAGTTATAAACATGATTCACACATATCATGTCGAAAGTAGTGTACTATAGAAATCAATATGTAGATTGTTATTCTCATACCTGAGTTAATGCCCATTGGTGGCATACCTCAATTCCTTTTTCACTTACTAATTCCCAAAGGTGCCAATGCTGCAACCTTTAGCTCTGATACCACTTGTAACATACCCTGGTAACCTTACATGTAAAAGCAGGGAGTTAGAATTTTTTATACAAATTACCACAAGTAATTATCCAAATCACAACTCCACATTCCTTATTAACCATTAGATATAATTTTCATTATTACATAAAGTGAATCGCAATAGAGGACAGTAAGTTGCATAACCATTAACAACCACTACTATAGTGTAATAACATAAACTGTCTCATGAACCTTGCATCCATTTCATGATTTCCTTAACCATATTAATTAATCACTTACTTGGACATTATGATTATCACATCAAATAAATAATCATCATTATCAAGGATTCAACATCATCAAACTGACACAATAAGCAATCACATCATTGAACACCAATATACCATGGAAACCCCGTAGGGTGAAAACCAACAAACATTTAATGTTATTATTAAATTCTCGTGAGGGTTTTCACCCCTCACTGAATGGCTTATAAGGGATTCCATCCCTTATCCATTGTTATAGAATATTACAATGAAATATTATTAAAACGTCTCATAACTAGCTAAAAGCTATTACATTTTCCATGAAACCCTTTACCCACATATCGCCACTTGCTACATCCTTGTGGCATGGTTGTTCTTTCAATGTACGATCCCGCAACTCATACTCCTGAGCGTGGACCGTTAGTTCTTTACCTACCACAAAGTTAAACATCACTTTTCTTTTGCACAAACCACCATCATTTCTGGTCATTGTTATCGTCAACAAGCTTTGGCAACAAGATTAGACACAATATTAATCAATCAATAATCAACCTCTAAAAGTGATCTTTTAACATCTACTCATGTACATGAACAAGCATGTCATAATAACTAACTAGTACATATATTCAAGTAAATACTTGTTCTACTTTCAACAATGTTTATCCACACTAATGCATATTTCTCTTTAAGAGATCTAACCCATTAGTTCTACAAATCCATGTTTCTCTTTAAAACATATAACACAATAGTTATACCTTCATACATGTAATAAACCATTGTTTCTATGCCTTTGCACATGTGTTCTTTTCACATAGTTATTTTTCAAGAACTCAACATAGTTTCTCTAACATACAAAGAACATATCTCTATAACACAATGACTATTCTTTGTGCATCCAATAGCTTATCTTAATAGCCCTTATTTACTGTATGCAAAACATATTCCCTTCTCTAGAATTCTACCATCATTTCATGTAAACAATTACTTACTTCTTTCTTAAAAGGAAGTCATTATGACCTCATTTATCTATCTTCCTATATGTAGGTTTCTCATGCTTCCCTTTCAAGAAATTATTATAGATACCCATCTTTATGTGTAAAAATTCAAGAAACAATAACATGGTTAACTTAACCTTTTATGCACTAAAATCAAGAAACCACACAACTCATCTAGCAAGACAATCTTTCAAGAGATTATTATTCTCAAGCAAGTTAACATAATCACTTCCTCTACGTACACACAAAATCATATTTCCAATGTCACAAAGGCTACCCTTTGTGTATGCAACATGTGTTTTTCCTAACACAATTACTTTTACTTCATTGCACATACTCTTTTCATGAAACAAGTATGGAATGTCACAAAGGCTACCCTTTGTGTATGAAACATGTGTTTTTCCTAACACAATTATTTTTACTTCATTGCACATACTCTTTTCATGAAACAAGTATGGATTCTGGTTCTTGTATGAACACTATTCATATGTGTCTTTTAAGCAAAGAATCTCTATTTTTGTTTTCAAGAGATCTCTCATAAAAGCCATCATTTTCATACATGAAGTATGCACACTTTTTATAAAAAGAAACTATATTTATGTGTATATAAAACATACGTTTTCTTTAATAATGTTAGTAATGATTATCTATGTGCCTAGAAGCACATTATTAGCAATTTCTATCATGCATGCAATGCATAATTATTTCACAAGAAACTTCGAAATTAGTTAGTATCACAAATCATTTAAGCATATGTCCCTTTTAACACAAGGAAATCTTTCAAAAAGATACCCAAATAAAACATACATATATTTTTCCTTCTAGAAAGAGAGCAAGTTACTTATCTTATCCTTGGTAGCCTCCTTGCCTCCATCACCATGCATGGCATAGCTAATCTCTTTAGTTTTATAGCAGAATCTCCATGAAAGTGCCCTCAATGTTAATATGCAAGTGGATAATAAGAACCAAACCCCAGAATAACTTAGATAACAACAGTAAGCGATACATGAGCAATTATCATACCAATGTGAAACAATATATCTATCTATAAGCAAAGAAATTAGCACAGTGAGTATATTAGAGGGATTCCATTCATTTCAAGCAACCGCCATAGTATAGACAGACCCTTAATCATGAAAATATGCAGAAGTAACCCAGAGGGAAAATCCAAGCATTAACTTAGGAAATCCACCAAAACCTACCAAAAAACAACGAATTTATGGAAATATCAGAGCCGAGAAAACTATAACAAGCACAAGACGTTAAGACCCATTTAACTAATGTTGTAATCGCTCCAGTTGTGACACCAAACTGGAACAATTCTCTTACTCGGAAGCCATAGAGACTACTGTAGAAAGAGCACTTTACCACCAAGCGTACCCAGGAACCTGGAATAGTAATCCTTCTACCTGGAGTGGGATTATCTGCTGCCCAAGCGAGGAGCTGAGAATGCATAGCCTGGTGTAGCTCAGTTCTGGCGGCAAACCAAACGAGATCGCTTATGGGAGAATCAACGTCAGAGTAGGTTTCCTACAGAGGGACGGTGAATTGTTGTAGTTAAATGCCAAGCATGTCGTAGTTCTTCCCTCCGTAGGCCTACCCGCACAAGGTTTCCACTGCACTTCACCCCTTCCCAACTGTAGATCGCAATTTTCCTTTTACCCCGATCTCTCTTCCTCCTTCCCAACTCATTCAGTTTCCCGAATATCAAGAATCAGTTTCGTAACTAACTCATAATTATTTCATAACTGTTTAATTTATGCTAAGTTATTTTAGGGATGTTACATACTCCCCCCCTTAACAGGAACACCACCCTTGGTGTTCGTCTCTTGTTGGAACTTTAGATTTTATTCATGGTATAACCATCTAAACCACAAAAAAAGCGATCCTTCCTCTTTAAAATCAAAGATTTCATTCCAAGAGATGTCAATAAACAAAAATAGTAATGTTATAACATAAGAAAAATCAATAGTCATAAGTATTTATAACTGCAGAAATATGCAAGTTCTAATTTCCATCACTTCGCCGTTATTCAAATTCATAATATACGAAACAAATCTCTTTATCAACTTACCATACATACCAATTACTCTTGAAAATCATGAGCACTTTCACGTAAGAATTTTAATAGTGATTGAACAACCCATCAAGCTTCCTTGGTAAGTAACCTGTAATGTATGACTAACAAATTCAATCGCATTAGTCACAATATTTTGAGTCAAACTAAATACTTTTAACTATAAATCAATTGTGCAATGTTAGATGATTTTCAAATCTCAATACTTTTACAAGTACTTAAAGAGCACTAACACTAATCATCAAAATGATAAATCACCGCTCCACATGCACACTGTATTAATTCTCACTAAAGACATCCACATAGTACTTCTAAAAGTACCAAAGCACCTAGCTCTCTAATCATCAAAACAATCAATCACTGCATCAAGTAAAAATTGTCTTAGCCCCTACTAAGACGTTTACAAGATTAATAATACGATAAAGGAATTAAAATTTCCAATAACTCCTTATTGAGCACTAAGCTCATTTCCTGTTAAATGTGCATGACATTTTTTACACATCTATATATGAAATGCATTTTTAACATAACATATAGTTGATTAGTTAATTTCTTTAGCTATGAGAACCACCATAGGCTAAAGAATTCCCAACCCATGGGAACTGGTTTCCACAACCACAACCAGATCGAGTCATTTTCATATCCAGACAGTTTCTTTGATAGAGACCTTACCAGGTCTAACATGGAATTCCACTGGCCAACCAGCTCAAGAATTCCAATGACCACATAGGGTCCAATATAGGATTCCTCTTGGCAACGTCCTTCCTATTCCTCTGACAACATCCCGTCTATGAGGAATTTTAGGTCTCCTCCAACAGGCTCCAAATCAATAAAGTTGCCTCAGGCTTTTACCCTCTTCACCATCTTGGCAAACTCTTTTCCCTTACTAAGATAATTGATCTCTAGGGAGAGGAAATCCGGGTAGGAAAGTACCATCAACCCCTTCAGGCAGGCAACCGCCATTAACCCCTTCGGGCAGGCAACCGCCATCAACCCCTTCGGGCAGGCAACCACCATCAACCCAAGACCTTATAGCCTTTCACAACTATCTACAACTGTCTAGCATGTTAAATTTCTCTTTTATCACTCTTCCCAAAAGTAATTTACATAATAAACCATATGATCATTATCATTAACAAAATAAACATGCATTTACACCATGAATTTACACCTAACCCTCAACATGGGTCCACAACATCTAGATAGATAGGAATCATAACTAACATACATATTGTATGTATTCTGATTTTCCAAATAACATAATCATGCATATCATATAACATTATAATTCCTCATTATGATTGCAATTCACATTGCAATATTTTACGTGACGAGTTTTCTTGTTGCCATTAAGCTACCACTAATTAATCCCATCAGCAACGTTAGTTATACATATGCATCATTTAATAAGTATTCACTTTCCAAATCATTTTAGTATTCACTTTACAAATCATTTTAGTTTCACATTCCTTGGCACCTTCAAGTTGATTATCACTGCGATCTTGACAAGGTCTACCATCAATCCCTGTCTGCACACCACATACCCTAGCAAGATCCAAAAGGGACACAAAACAGACACTTCTTCACATTCAGTGTGATCTGGTGCCTTTGACACATATCTAACATTAAGCACAAACTTTCCGCATGACGCTTGAGCAATCCAAACATTGTCCAATCATCAAAGTACACCTCTAGAAACTTATGAATCAATTCTTTGAATGTCATAATGAATACACGTGAAAATATTGTTGGCACATTCTTCAACCCAAAAGGCATTATAGTATAATAAAAACATCCATCCATCACAAAGGTCGTCTTGCTTCTATCTTCAGGAGTGATTTTGATTTGATGATACCCAGAGAACCCATCAGTGAAAGAGTATGCTTCTTGGCCGCCTACATTATCCAGGACTTCATCAATGAACGGGATCAGGAAGGGGTCATGCACACAAGAATCATTCAACTTCCATAGATCCACGCATATCCTTGTTTCTTCCTTTTATTTCTTTTACTGAACCACTATCGAGCTTACCCAATCAAACTCTTCTACTAGTTCAATAATTCCTATCGCGAGCATCTTATCCAACTCAACATGAACCCTTTCCTTATACTTAGGATTAAGGTGGTAAGGTCTTTGTTTTACAATATTTGCATCCAGTTTCAGAGTGATCTTCATGACACCCACGTCTCCTATTATCCCTTTTAGATTAGAAAACTTTGTGGGGAACAAATCCTGATATTCGTGGAGGAGATTAGCCACCTTCGACCTCGCGGTGACCTTCAATTTCCAGAATATTAACTTTTCGGGGATCCTAGTCTTCTTCTTCGACAGTCACGTTATAGCATCTAGTGCATGACTCAACTGCGTAATTCAATCAAGGTGGATTAGGTCCAAAGTATCTTATGGTATCCTAAAGATCGATGCTTTAACTTCCTGTAGCACCGCGTTAATACATTCAAACCCATCCTCAATGCTAAATGTCATTAAAAATCCCTGGTGCAAGATGTCCCATTCTTTCGTGCCATGGTGGAGCTCAGTTTCCAAGTACCAATTCATTGGTATGATGCCGACAAGACAGATGCACCCATTTAGGCTGGGGCTCCACGACATAAGCCTTATTCCATTTAGCCAAATGATAGTGTGGGTCATCTCTTCCATCATACTTATCTAGAACCCATAATTCTAGCTGCCCAAAACATATTCTCATCATCCTCCTATAATCATGCCAATCACTGAGACTATCTTTGTGAGTACCCAACCATCTTGCAGGCATAGTGTGCAGTACCCAGTCTAAGGCCTGGAAACGATGTTTCTCCGGTACTTATCTTTCAAATGCATCCAAAAATAAATCAACATCAGTTGTCCCATCATAATGAGGCAGATTCCTAACTTCGGATGACACACAGTGCAATGATTTCATCATCATATTACAACGCAGCGTCAAGACTTCATGTAGCCGGTTCTGCCAATGCTCCAATTCCTCATCTGAATCTGACATGCAAGAGCATTCGCGATCCCATGCAATGTGTTCGTCCGCTGTCGGATTCACCCAATCCTAGTCTTGTGTCATTATCTTGTAAATATGGTCCAGATCTTCATCGCTTTTGTAATCTCGGACTGGTTCTGCATAGCAAAATCCCTCCGCGGGATCCAGTGGCACCACTACATGGAGCGACCTGTTTTCAAATATCATCTTCAACTTCTTCAGATTGATTACCCCATTCATGTCAGTTGCCCAATCGATTCTAAGGAGCACAGGGTAGTGATTTCTATCATCCACAGTCTCTGTTACCTCAAAATCTACCAGTGCGCTTACACCCTCAATGTCAACTGTGACCCCTATCTGTGCGGTGAGTCTCATCTCCTGCCCGGTCATGTCCTTGTGCTTGCCAAGCTTCCATACCACGCATTGTTCACTAGTAG
>APFE030104320.1:7276-22083 GCA_000404065.3 Pinus taeda | reverse complement strand
ATTAATTTATTTAATATTAAAAAAAATTAAAAGCTTCTAAATTTCTATAAAACGCTTATAAGAGCGAGTATATATATTTCCTAACATTCCTTTCTTAAGATTGACTAAAGTAATTCATATAAAACAATTAGAGGGGGACGTTATGCATGTACTACCGCTTTAACCCTGAAGTACATCATGATAAGCACGTTGCTTATCTATTAAAAAAACAAAATTGGCTTCAAACATAACTTTGATAAAAATATCACTGATTTTCTTATCACTGCAATGATATTGTAACTTGACAGCGTGAAGATATTTAATGTAATGAACACATTTGATTTTTGTTTGAGAAATTCGATTAAATGAAATTTGTATAGTAGTTGTATAATTGGGGTCACTGCGTAGCGGCAGTCCCTGCCCATCTTTATCCATATGCCAAAAAAACATGCGTTGCAAAAATTCCGGTGCAGGACAGGGAGTTCAGGATGACGATGACTGGTATTTGATGCATTCCTATTATTTAAAAATGCATTTAAAAATGCCGGTTGCTGCGTGTAATTAATTTTGATATTTAAATTAGTATTTTTAATCAAAGTAATTTGACTATTTTGTTAATCTGTTATAATTGAATTTGATATTTAAATTAATATTTTTAATCAAAGTAATTTAACTATTTTGTTGTAATTGAATTTCTATACAATACATTGATACAACCATTTCTAAGGAAAAAGTCATGAACACCATGACACCCTAAAATGTCGTGAACACCATACATTAGACATGCAATTACACATTCTTTTAAAATGACACATATACAATGGAGTTGTCAACTGACACTATCACTTGCAACAAGTGGTGGGGACATACGTTATACTCAGTAAAGATGTTTCAACTTACCATCTTTTTCGTTTCACCATTATGTGAAACAACAAGGACATGGATTGGAATATCCAACGGTATAGGAACTTGGGATTGGGATATCCAGGAGCATAGGAAACTGTCGAGGAGATAGAACTCGAGAACGCTCCATGGAAAATAGAGTTTGGAAAACCAGATTTGATGCCTCTTGCAAAAGTTTGAACTTTCCATTTCTAAATACTTCAATATTGAGCAAAACTCCTTTTCTGTGATAATTTCATTCATTAAAAAATTAATAAATAACCAATAATTAAAAAATAAGGTAAATCAACCTTGCCTGAATGCCAAGTGTCTCAACTATTGATTCCCAAATTTTGATGTTTTACCTTCCAACCACCACAACCTTTATTGTTGGAAGTGTTGGAAGTGTTAGTCGTTGGTGCTCTGTGTGTCAGTAACAGTTTTTTCAGTCCACAAATCAAGAAACAAAGGCAGCGAAGAGAGCACAACACAGTAAAAATTTCTCATTCTGCAAAGCAAGAAATGAAGGCAACGAAGAGAGCACAGGAAGAAGCTTCTGGGCAGGAGCGGAATGAAAGGTTGTTTGATAAACTCTTGGTGGATAATGTGGAAGAGTTACTTCCAATTGTTTACACCAACTGTTGGCAAATCCGGTCATTTGTAATGTTCTCACTGGCAACCTTTTTGTTATGTTTTGTCATTTCTTGTTGAATTTCGGTTGTGAGATGTATCAACAAATTGAAGCTCAGTGTTGTGCCTCATATCCTCTGGAAATCACGTTAGAATAATTTTTATTTGTGCTTAAGATTTTGTAGAATCTATGGCGAGTTCTTTTATCTTAAGCATGTCTCAATCTGCAATATACTCTTTTTTTCAAATAATGCTCTGAGACATTCTTTAATGTAACATTGTATTTGTTTTGATGCAAACTCATAGGATGTTGTTCACTGATATTTGAATATCATACAGGACATTAGTTTTGGGCTGGGGCATCGTTGAGTTTAATGAGTGTCAAAATGCTTTATCTGCTATCTTAAATTTCCCAAAGACCTTAAAGATCTTGAAAATACTAAATGAGGCATTTACCGTTGAGTTTTTGAGTAAGGTTTTCATGTTCAATATCATTAATATTGCTTGCAGTAAATAGAAACAGTGAAAGCAAAAAAAAAACGATGCATTTAAAGAAGAGGAAATTAAAGAATGAAATGGATGCATTTCTTGTTGAGTTTTTGATTAAGGTCTTGGTAAGTTCACCTTGAAGCCATGGTGCTAAATTTATGCTTTAAAAGGTTTTGAAGCATTTTGTTCTCTATCGGTCACAATTAACAAGTTCTCCATTATCCTCTACAAGTAGATCCCTTGCAGCTAGCGAAATGGCGGTCACATGCACAAGAGCGGGTCATGGACCAATGGACCAGTCACTACTTTAAGCAAACAACAGGTACATATTATTTACAACCTCATAAGAGTACCTCATTTTACAGTTTGGTATGCATTTTTGTATTGCAAAATATCTATGTGAACAAATCCCTGAAACTAATTAATGCAGATGAAGCTAGAGTCTAAGGGTTTTCAAATCTCTATTTTTCGATATAAATGTTCTACTAATCTAATGAATTGAATGACTATTTATTTTATGACTTGATTAAGTCTACTATGAGTTGTTTAAGGCTACATCTTGCAAATTGAAAGCAGATTGAAAATAGGAAAGAAACCTTACTTGCAAAGTGGAGAACTTTGGCAGGGGAAAAACCAGAAACCTCACATGCGAAGTGGAGAACTTTGGCATTTGAAGTGTGCTGGACTACAGACGTGAGCTTCAGAGAGGCCGTTGTCTGCTTCAATGGCTTTGCAATGAGGCTGATGTCCGCTTCAATTGCTTCAAGTAGAGAGTCGGTGGCAGTTGGCAGTGGGCGACAGGTGTAAATAATGGTGGTAGCCGGCAGTAACAGATGTAATCACCACTTCAAACCTTTTGAACAAAGGTTTATGTAACATTGCCCCAGCTATATATAAAATCATAGAACTTTGGATAAAATGGATCAGTACAGCGTATTAATATGAAATCAATCGATATCCCGACAATAAGACCTCCAAAACAAAACTTTGGATAAAACAAAAAAACCACGATATGTTTTTTTAAAACATTGGTTAAATGTAACAGTGCGCTTGAATTAATATGAAATATATCACTGACCGATCGCTATAATCCCTGCTATACTAATAAAAAAACTAACAATTCGCATGGCCTCTTTTCTTACTTTCTTCATTGTTGATCTATACTTTGCCTCGGGGATAACCATGTTTTTTACTCTTCCATAAAATCACTTATAATAGGTTCTAATCCAAAGTGAGAAACATGACCACCTCTAGAACTAGTTTCGTTGAAATCATCACCCCAATTTGAACCAACGTATCCCATTGTTTATGGGGTAAAGTTCCCTTCAACAAATAGGGTAACTTCCAATCCAACGCTTGAATTACGGTCACATTGTTTGACGTATGAAAACCATCGAAATTCTAACTTATAATAAGGGGATGATTATTGAATGAAAATACAATATGTTTGTATGCACATGATGAAAATTAATCTAACTTATCCTCACTAGTAGAAAATATTAACTAGAGTATAAAATATTAGTTACAAATTCCTATAGTTAAATTTATATAAAAGAAAGATATTAAGGAATATAGAAACATATAAGCATAAATATTAGTATGAAGTAAAATAGTCTATGATAATATAAACATTTACGGCTTTCATTTACTATTTTGGACAAAAACATTTTAGATGGATAATAAAAAAAGAAATCGGAATAATATAGATAAATAAGATGTGATATGTTATGTGATCTAGATGTTGGCTACTCAAGAACCCTTTACCTTGCAACATAAAGTGTTTCCTCTAACAGAAAGTAATAAATAAATTTAGCTTTACCATTTATTTGTATTATTACTTTGAACTAAAACTTATTCAAATTTCTAGAGTTGTTCTACCAAATACTATTCCAAGACGAAGAGATACAACCCAGAACAGAGAACAAAATGTGAAATAACAACAAGTATTTTATTATTCAGAGATTAAAACAATGTTCACATGTCTCTTCGAGGGGGAAACCTCCAATAGAGCAGAGCTCGATTACAAAATAAGACACCTCCAATAAAGCAGAGCTCGATTACAAAATAAGACACGACACTCCTCAATGGAGAGTCTCTATCATTTATATAGGATTCATACATGCAATACCATGGGTCAGTACCATGTTTCTCTCAACACCATCTATCTAATATCATGGCCCATTTGCAACTAATTGTGGTCTTCCATTTGAACATTAATTAAAAAAAAAAAAATTCAAGAATCATTTTTTGTTATGGCATATACTTTTTGTGGATTTTTTTTTAAACATTTTGATAAATTACATGAATATGTTATATCCTGCATCCCCTCTCCTAAATAACTAGCTAAAAAATAGGTGGAATTTCGTGGCAAAATCAGAAACAATATTAAACTCATCGTAGATAAGGATATTGAGATCAGGCAGACTATCTATGTTTAGAACTTGCCTTCCAACATTTTTGTGTCTTGTCTACGAGGGTGCATATTCTTACCCACCCTACAGTAGAGTTTCATGCCCCAAAATATAATTTAATGAATTTTTTTTACATTCTAGAATTGCATTAATATAGTAGTAAGTCTGGAGACGTAAACATTTATTAATATCTAATTCTAGTGTACTTATTAATTAACTTTAATTGAATGTAAGGATTTTGCCTTTCACAAGTTTCTTACTTAACTGCATTAAGAGAGGTACGTTTTCACCGATCTTGCCTTCACCTTCAATTTATGATTCCTAAAAGATGCATTTTTTATATATGAATTTGTATCGAGAATTTTTATCAAAACTTGAATTTAGTACCTATTTTTTTGTTTTTCACATTATCGTCAAAATTTTGACCGATTTTTTGTTAAGTTAATGTTGACTCTTAACCTTACCAAGTCATTTTTTTATTTCAAGCCAAGTTACTATGTCTCTTACAACCCATTTAACTTCCATAGTTTCTCCTTATGCTCTAACATCAGCTACACTAAGTCCATCCTCTTCCCGTGGAATGATATAAACATTCCAAGTCATGACTGGTCACTTTCCTTTACCTCTCTTCTTTCCCCGTGTGATCCCTCTATAAAGTTTCCCTAGTTTTTTATAAACTAATGAAATAAGAAACACACGAGTAGTCTAAACATGTCTTGCTAACATAATTTTGTTTACTATGGTAATTATTCCTATTAATGGAATATCTTGTGACCACCATTTGTTCAGTGTCCCTTCAAATCTATCCGATATGATATTATCTGAAATAATTAAAATAAGACAACTTAGAGACATTAAGATAAAACATTAATAGATTAAATCTTATATTGTGAAATCATTTACAGACATAAATAAGAGTGGTTGGCAATTCCAACTATAAAATTGATGCTTATTTTGTCATTGTCCTGTGTTGTTTTGTATTCAAATTTGATTATGAAATGTTCCAATGTTGCATTATGGTACCTATTAAGTACCCATGTTCTTACCATATCTTGTGAATGTCAGCAAGGAAATTTTAACTAAATAGGTTACATATACACAAAATTCCACTATTTTAGGCATCAAATCAATCAAGGCAGTGTGTCAACTAATAATCCATCATCATCTTACTCCTGGTGGGAAGTAGACTCATGGTTATTAAAGGACACCTAGAAGAGTCGTAATGGAAAAATATGATGTCCGTAACAGGTTCTTGACCACCAACCTCATTATGTTTGACCATCTCTAAGTATATTTCTTCATCAAGACATGGGATGGATTTGGTCAAGTCTCAACAAGCAGTCAACGACATCCTGCCTATAATAGAAAATCTTAATGAAAAGACATTCTTACCAGATAATAAAATCCATTTTAATTCTCGAATTTGATATGATTCATTTGACCCCCTTAAATGAGGTTTCATTGATCGACAACATCAAATTACAATAAGTTGTCTTCTTTTCCAACCAAACATGAATGGTTCTCGCTCATATTTGAGTATCCTAACTGAGTATCCAACTATCAAAGTATCCCAGTAAAGTATCTGGAGAGTATCCAATCCTAGATATTACTTACTGGCATCAATTGGGTTGAAACCAACTATCCGACATAAAGCCTTGGGGCTCCTCCTGGTGGCGTCTAGCTCCTATAATCCATCATTAATCGAAGGACTCTACTCTTTAGATTGTGAATCAATACAAGTAACAAGAGAGTTTTAATTTATAAGGTGTTTTAAATTTTGTTCCAACTCAACTTAGTGAAATCTTCTAACTCAATCATGGCTATCCTAAAGAAATGTCATGAAAATAAGTTTTACTAATATCGACAAACAATATGTTTCTCTGTTATTTATGGATTTGATGGGATATGGACAAAACTATTTTTGAACCCTTTGTTTATGGATTTGATGAGATATGGACAAAACTATTTTTGACCCCTTTGTTTATGGATTTGATGAGATATGGACCCTACTATTTTTCATCCCTTTAAGAAAAGGAAAAGGTAGTATGGTTAAAAAAAAAATCAATCATTTATCAGTAAATCTAGCAAGCCCTATACAAGTTGTGATAGGTCTTTCTTACTTACTTGAATTAGCCTTGATACTTTTGGTAATAATAGTTCTAGCTCTAGTCTGTAGAGTAACTGTAGAGTTTTCAACTTCCACTAGTGATAGAAGAGTTAAATACATTTAGCTTTTGTCTCTACTAGAGTTGTATAGTAAGGCCTTGTACACTACTCCCTCAAGAGTCTATGCATAGTGAATACTAGTATTATAAAGAAATAGGCTTACTAAGAAAAGTACAATCTTAGAATCCTAATGTTTCCATTCTATTATCATATAAAGAAAATGAATGTAATATTGAACTGCATCGTCTCCTACCTATAGATTACTAGTTCCACTCTTCTTTATGCCTTATGAACCTAATTAGTTGTCATATCGTGCGCATATCATTTGCTTCCTTTTCTTTAGTGAAACATTGATGCAATCTCTTTTTTCATTGATGTCATCTCCTTTGTCTTATTGTGTTGAGGATATTTAATGTATTAAGACATAAGATTTGGTCCCTTTAGATTTGTGTTCCTTTGTTGTGCCGCTCAAGGTAGGGACTTGCTACCCTACAACTCCCCTTGTTTAATTTTAATTTTGATTATTTATCCTACCCTTATTATGATTGTCATAGGGAGAGAATATTGCATTGAGTTTATTTTCAAACTCATATTGCTTTGGGGTTGACTTAAAATTTTTATCAAGTTTCTATAGTTTAACTTTGTATAATGAAATTTGTTATTTTTTGACATTATTTTAATTTATTTTTCTATAATTTGATTTCGTATGAAAATAAACATGTTATTGCTCAATGCATGGATTAATGAGCCAAAGTACAAATATCCCATCATAAAATATGGTCTTGCAATATATATTCAACTTATTTAATAAAGTAGGCTTCAGTTTATAGTAAACATTTAATTCTCACTTGACTGTTACATTATCAAAAGGGCAATATAATATCATAATTTTCAACATGATAATGTGGACAAATTCAACATGAGAATTTTCATTTAAATCTCCAAATATGAGTTTTCATATTGTATTCGTGGTCTGCGATACTTTGGAGGCTTGGCATATATGTTCATGGCCTAAAAAACATATTTTGAAATTATGGCCTAATAGGTAAGGAAAATAGTTATTTGTAAATTTTAGTTAATAGAGTTATTATCATTATTTAGGGAAAATCTTGTTATTTGAAACAACTTACTAATGATTTTCAGAGTTTCCTTTCATTTGAGGAAGATAAATTCTTAAACAATCAAAAAGTAATTTTAGGTCTTAATTGAAGATCAAATGTGGTTTTGGCCTAATAGTATTTTCAACAAAACTAATCTCCCTTTTGATTATCGCTACTTTTAATGAAATTAACCTAAATTAAACTAATCTCCCTTTTGATTATCGCTACTTTTAATGAAATTAACCTAAATTAAACTAAACGGCAGGGACTAGCTATTGTGTAGCACTTGTTTAGTAGATGATATGGAGGACGATATTCTTTAATTACTTAATGGTGTCTCATGTTTTTAATTTTCCTTATTTTTTGTTTTGTAGTGATTTTTTTTAGAAATAATGAAGGAAGCTTAAATTTTGTTTTTTGTTTTATAATGAATATTTTAAGAAATAATGAAGGAAGCAAGGTAGTATATAATGTTGATAATATTTATAAAAATAATTTATTATTAAATAAATTTATGTTTATATTGTAATGTATATTTTATTTTAATAATAATAAATGTCATATTTTTTAGTTTTTAGTGAAGTGGGATTAATTGCGGATGGTAGTGAAATAAATTATGCAAATTATATAATTTATATATATATATATATATATATATATATAATATATATATATATATATTATATATATATATAATATATATATATATATATATTATATATATATATATATTAGGTTCTCTCTAACCTAGTATGAAAGAGATGTGGTCCTCTAAATCAACCTTAATATTTTTTTTGGACATTTAGTCAAATTGTTAATCTTTTATTTAAAATTTATAACTTATAACAATGATATTATATAGCTAATTGTATTAATATAACAATCAAATTATAATTTTTGTTCATTTTTTTCCTTAATTTAATATATAATATAATACTTTGTTATTAATTTGGTCAATGGTATTTTTATCTTTTATTTTTATTTTTACTTATATGTTGACCAAATTATTTTTATATTTTATTAAATATTGTCCTAAACTGTCCCATTAACATTATGGCATAGTCTAACATATAGACGAAATGACATTTTTTACGACATTTTTTGGTTAATTTTAATCAAAATCACAAACATTTTAAAAAACATCAGCATAAATTGTTTAGTATGCATGCTTAAAGGGCCCTTTCAATGTGCTGAATCCATTTATGCATTTAAAAATTTATTTTGAATAACAAAAAATCTTGAAATTGTATTGCTTGATTTTGGTGAATTCCTGTGAAAAAAAGCTATCTCACCTAGAAGCACATTCTACAATCCAGTATGTCCATCCATCCAATAAATAATAACAAAAATACAAAAAAAGAATTTTGACCCTAAACAAAAAGGAAAATAACCATATAGATAAAATAAAAAATACAACAAAATTATCTCATGCATTTAATAGTTGTTTTATCCTATAGGTTGAATTTGAATGGATCCTATATTTACCTTCAACAAAAAATTATACCACATTAAAAGTCCAAATTAGGTAAAATTTTAACCATTACTCTTTACTATCATTTCTTAAATCAAAGTAAAAAGGTTAATTCAACACAAACAATGGAAAACCTTGCTACAAAATATTTTAATATCTCTTTTAATTAGATATTTCTAAAATGAATATTTAAAAGGAAAGTCATATCTTATGGATATATTAAAATTTTCTAAAAACCGAAGTTTTTACATCAAATTGTAATATTTGAATATTTTTTTATCATAACAAGTAAACAATATCATTAACTCTAATATTAATATTGAAAATATTAATATTAATATTATTAACTTTAATGGGTTTGGATTAATACAATATTAAATTTAATATAATATTAAATTTGTTATGTTATAATATATATTAATATACCAACGTAGATCTATCTTAACTGTGGATTTACCAAGTGCCTATAGGGATCAAATCTATTGAGATGGAAACATATTTTAAACTAGCCTAGATCCATCTTAACTCTGAATCTATCAAGCGTCGAGAGGGATCAACTCACTCGAGGTGAAAACCTCTTTTTTGAATGCAAAAATTGAGGAAAGGTTTGCACCTCGAGAGATTTGATCCCTTTCGGTGCTTGATAGATCCAGAGTTAAGATGGATCTAGGCTTGTTTTAGTCGTGTGTGGCCAAAAAAATATAATGAACATATGATCAATTTTATCACTAATATGTAAATTCATCTCATATTAATATAATCATTTTAAACATGCTAAATATGTCTCAAATTAATCTTGTCATTTAAATTTTAAATTTTCTTAGTTACCTCAATTTGTTGAGATGATAAATATCGTTAATAATTTTAATGATGAAATAATTTTTTTGAATGTAAAGTGACAATGTAATAGTGTTGAATGATAAAAAATGTGAATAATAAGAATACAATCAATTACAAATAGTCTTCATTCTGATTAATCTCAAACTATTTTCTTCTATTATTCTTATTGTCACCCTGGCTACTTTTGTCATCTTTTCATATCGATTGTCATTGATTCATATTGGTTATATGAAAATGACAGGTTAAATTGTAAACCATTCAAATATTTAGCTCGAGCTATTGTGGTAAACATCACACCTTGTCTCTCTTTCTCTCCAATATTAATAGGTTGAATTACTATAACAGAAAAATAAATGTACATTATCAATAATGTTTTGTGCTTAAAATGTTAATCCAATCACTTTAAAATTAATGTACCATCATACATCCAATTATATCAAATTAGAAATCAACGTCTACACTGAAATGAATGCATCTAATGCAATCAATCACATAAGATTAGAAAACATTATTTACACTAAAATCAATGCATCTAATGCAAGAAATCAAATAGGATTAGGAATCATCATTTACACTCAAATCAATGCATCTAGTGCAAGTAAGAAAATAGGATTATAAACCAACATCTACACTGAAATCAATGCATTTAGTGCAAGTAAGAAAATGGGATTATAGACCAACATCTACATTGAAATCAATGCATATAGTGTAAGCAATCAAATAGGATTAGAAACATCCATCTACACTAAAATAAATGGATCTAGTGCAAGAAATCAAATAGGATTAGAAATATCCATCTACACTGAAATAAATGGATCTAGTGCAAGCAATCAAATAGGATTAGAAATAATCTGCATTGAAATCAATGCATCTAGTGCAAGCAATCAAATATGATTATAAATCAACATCTACATTGAAATCAATACATAGAGTGCAAGCAATAAAATAGGATAAGAAATCACCATCTACACTGAAATCAATGCATTTAATGCAATCAATCAAATAGGATTAGAAATCATCTACATTGAATCAACGCATCTAGTGCAAGCAATCAAATATCAATAGAAATCAACATCTACACTAAAATCAATGCATAGTGAAAGAAATCAAATTGGATTAGAAATCACCATCTACACTAAAATCAATGTGTATACTGCAAGAATTTTTTCTTTCCTCTCTCCCTCCTCAATATATATCTATATATCCCTCCATCTATCCTTCTTTGTCTATCTATCTCAACCCCCTAAACACACATGATCTCACTCGATATCTATCAATCTCTTTGTCCATCCCTCTCATTTGAATTTGGAATAATAGATTTTTGTTCTAAGATCCTCATCAGAATATAAAAATGTGCTTGAGGTTTGAACTCCAAAATAGCAAGTAAAAACATGAAATTTACGTATGTTTACTTAAGTTAGTTTCATGAAGAAAACTTATAGCGTGAAACCAAAACACCGAATGGAAGTATGCATCAATCAATAATACACCAGTCATTGATAAATGAGTTCACCCCACCTCGGCTACATCTCCTTGGATCATCTCTAAAGGCATGACCCCTTCTCATTATGCTCAAAATTCTTCAGTAATAATGAGTACATAAGTGTGCTGACAATAAGAGTGGCTAGTTTCCCCTGTAAGGAAACATTCTTTTGCAAAGAACTCTCGCTCTAAAAACATGAAAACCTACAGTTAGTCATGAAACAATCAGTAATATGAGGGCTCTCAAATGAGGCCCCCATACTCCAACTTCCAAGAGTATAAACATTACTACAATCCGCTTGAAGTACTAAAAAAAGTCTATTTTTCCATACAAATATAGATAAAAGAAGAAATAAAGCTACAACACTATTGCAATGCTGCTGTAGAAAGCACATGGAGGTTGGAAGATCCCTGTAAGGTCATGTCCATCTTCATACTCCTCCAGAAACTAAATCAACACTCTGGTTGACCATGGAACCCATAGGCTTCACTTTGCAAAAAACTTATCTAGAAGTGCTCCTTTGGTCCTGAAACTTGTTCCAATGAGTTCAGAATGTCCAAAAATGACTGTCTAGCCTATTTTTGCATCCCATTTGGTCGACAATGCCTTAGTTATGACTTTTGTCAGTCTTTCCACAATTTTCTCCTCCAAATCTGGCGTACTACCAGTTAAATGCATTATCTGGAGTTAAATCTGGTTGTTCTTCTGAAATCGGTGGTCCGACCATCTTCCATGTCTATCTCGCAGTTAAGGCCGAGTGGTCACTTACAAAGTGGTTGTCTGGTGGAAAAGGCAACAGTTTTGCAGTCCTGTCGGATATCGCAATCAGCGAAAAACCTGTGGTCAAGGTCTGTGAACAAAAATGGGAAATGTGCAATGTGATATCAGTGAACCCGACGAGAGTATTAACTGCATCCTATAGTAGCATCGCATCTAGGGCTTATCACTCATTACAATCGGAGGAAAACCTCAAGCCCAAACAACAGACACTCTGCGATACGCATACCCATCGGATTATAAAACACAACATATACAATATCGCATCTGGCAGTCCTATCGCAATCAACACTTTCCCTCGACATATATTAAAGTCCATACACTTCAATAGTAGCAGACACGTTGAGGTTATAAAATATAGTGTATAACAATATTAGGTTCGAAATTTCCCCCATCACAAATCGCAATCAACGACGGCCATGGTGTTACTTCATGCTCCCGCTGCAATTTGCGATTGCATTTTGTCGCATCGCAATCGGGCTTCGTCGGGGGTCGATTATCGTTCCTCCTGCAACTTGCAACATGTGATATCGCAATCATATCCGGGATGCTTCCAGGGGCTGATTCTTAACACTTTACCTTTGTGTGATAACACGAACCCGCCAGAATTATAAATCTCAATGTATAAAACATCGCATCCGGTAGTCTTATCACATCACCACTTGCCAAGGGCCGATTCTCCTTAAGGCACTCCTTTGTTTTTATCCAATATAGGATATGTAGGACCCAATGGAAACCTACCACTTGGAGCTTTCCCATTTGATAGGACCTTTGTCATGTCATCCAATCCTACCATGTGTCCAAGTCAAACATCAACTTTGACTTGCTTTAATTTCTCACACAAGCTTGGATTTGAGTGTCATTCATACCGTTGGTTTCGGAAAGATGAGCTCCTTGATTTGAAGCTAATTTTAACAAAATTCTGACACTTTGATTTTTTTGACAAATTTTCAGCTCCTGATCACTCTTCCCCGCTAAAAAATTTTTGGTCTCCAAAATTTTACTTTCAATTGTTCAACATTTAAAGGTACAGTTCCTTCATTTTTCCAAACTCGATCCAATCAATGTTTTGAGTGCCCTGACTTGTACTTGTCTTTGTGTTTTCTCAATCTAAACTTGAAATATACCTTGACCAAAGAATTCAAGTTCGATGTTAATCTTAGCTTGTCCATGTCGCTATGGCCATCCACAACAACATCCTTTCCAAGAATAATTCCAAGTTGTTCATCTACAAAATCCTTATCTAGGACAAAATCCTGGAAGACTTTGCCAAATGAACCAAAAAAAGCCTCAGATAGTGAATACTTGTATAACTTGAGCGTTAAACACATTTGGAACTTATTAAATGTGTTGCAACTAATCATACAAAAATTTTCAAATTATCTCTCAAACTACAAATAGAAATTTATTTTAGAAAATGGAATAAACTTGAATCCCAAATTTTCCATTCAAATTGACTATCAACAAGCCAAACTAAAATTGTAACGCTTAAAGAAAACACTATTGCATATAAGTGATTTATTTATGAACATCACTTTTAAAAGTTACCCAACTATGGGGATATGCAACTAGTGCGAAACAAAAATTTAGAAACTTCAGCTGGAAAAATAGTCTACCCATTTCCTACCCAACCAGGTAAATGAACCCTCTATTTGAACTTTCTCTTCTTCTGAAGCTGCTTTAGGGATGGTCACATCTCGCACCATGTTTTATTTTGTTGCTTCCTCTTCTGGTGCTTACATGATTTTCTTTCCCTTACTAGGATGAACTTTTGGAAACAATTTCCAACACTTCCCTACCCAATTCCCACTAATATTGTGGTGAGTACAAAAGTTCTTTTGAGCTCCTCTCACCTCACTTGCCTTTAACCATGGATGATATTTTATCTTTTTGGTCTCAATTCCAATAGTCATAAACATATTCTTGATGATTGTTTTCCTTTTATCGCACTTATCTACACAATGGTTAGTTTAAAGGAAAAAGGTGCATGGAAACATATTCCTCAACACATTATTCAAATTTGCGTGGTGTTTTCCATTATGAACAACATTCGAATTAATAGAATGGATATACCTATGTTTGTTGTCGCTTGGCTTATGCTGCTTGTGTGAGGACTTGTGTGGAAAGAAGAATTTAGCTTCCATTCTTATTCAACATCTTCATCTCTCTTTGGAGATGCTTTGCACTTTGAGTCCTCCTTACGCTTGAGGAACGAAGTGGGAACCAATTCTAGATGCAAATCCCAACATTTTGCCTCCTCATGTCCTCTCTTATGGAAAAAGGAACAAGATACCCATGAGTTGTCGCTAGAAGACCATTCTTGTTTTACAACATAGCCTAACCCTTCATATTTAGGCCTCTTCTTGGCCTCAATTGGATTTTTAATGCCTTGTTGGTTTACTCCAAGTCCTCCTCCCTTGTAACCCATCACGGTCAAGAGCTTGGATCCAATGCGTTTACTGTGTTTTTCAAACGCTGAAAATGAATTTACATCAACACTTTCGCACAAGGAAGAAGCATATAAATTCTTACCATTTTCCACATCTTTTGACTAACATAAAAAGATGTTTTCAAACTCC
>APFE030104319.1:0-13269 GCA_000404065.3 Pinus taeda | reverse complement strand
CTACACTAAACCTTAATTTAACGACATCATTCAACAGACTGACTAGTTGTCAAATTGTCACCTTACCCAGATCAAAATTTCACTTAAGTAACCTAGAGAGAGTTTTCTCAGGCAAAAACTGCAACTTAATATAACAAAAGCATGGGCAACAAACCTTAAAACCCTAGTTTAGCAATGAAATTTAGGGACTGATCATTCGTCAAATTCGTTTTTACCCAGATGAAAACAAGTGTGCTCAGAAAAAAAATTGCACTTCATACAACATAAGCGTGGCGAGATGAAAGCAATAAGGAACAAGCCTAAACCCTGATGAAAAAAGCAATTGAAGAGATCTATTATTCGTTAAATTCGGATTTGCCAGATGAAAAATTCACAGAAAAAAAGTGTACCTGGTCAAATTTGACAAACTAAAACTTTGGTATTCAATTAATTGACGAGAATTGAGGATCGATTAATTCACTGCCTTGTAATAGAGGGCTTTCCAGGCATTCGAGTTTTCTTAGACAAAAAATGCAACGTAATATGACAAAAGCATGGGCAACTGAAAAAATCAAGGGCATTTAAACAAACAATAAAACCCTAATTTAGCAAAATAATTCAAGAACTGATCATTCGTCGAATAAGTTTTTACCCAGATGAAAATTCCAAGAAACAAGTCTGCTCAGAAAAAAAATTGCACCTTCATATAACCAAAGCGTGGCGAGGTGAAAGAAACAAGGGCATTTAAACAAGCCCCACACCATGATGAAAAGCGCAATTGAACAGAACTATTATTTGTTAAATTGGGCTTTGCCAGATAAAAAATTCACAGAAAAACTGTACTTGGTCAAATATGAAAAACTAAATCTTTGGGATTCAATTAATTAATAAAAATTGAGGATCGACTAATTTGCTACCTTGTGATCGAGGGCTTCCCAGGCATTATCGTCGTTGGCCGCCCGACGCAAGGAAGAATCTGTCATGGAGAGACGGCGCAAGCTCGGATAATCCAAATAACTGAGAGCATGCATTGTTATTTCAGGAACCAATTGCTCCATCATTGGCGCTCCTGGAGGGTGCTATGATAACCTCTCAACCCGCTCGCAGTTAACCAAATTGGTCGTCCAAGCGTTAAACGAATCAAATGCCTTACAAAAGCACAAACAGCTGCAGGCTAATAACGTTTTTTAAGGTTTTTTATTAAATTAGACGGCTGATATTTGTTCAATCGTCTAACAAAAGATTTAAGATGGCTACAATTAAGACAGAAAAGCATTTAGGGGAGTTCATTTCAGAAAGAAACACCTTACCGCGTAAATATATTTTAAATAAAAAATAATATATTTAACATTTATATCGTTTTAATATACACTTTTTCTTTGTTTTTCTAATTTTCATTTAAAAACAATTATAAAATAATTTTACCCCTCGTAGAAAATTGAATTATTTGTTTTGAGGTTGAAGATAAAACTCATTTCAATGTTGAAATATGATTATTCACCATATATTTTGACTTCAATGTTGATGTGGAATTTTTCATGCATTCGCTCGCCGTTGATCGACCAAATTCAATATCATACACGTGATTGCCGCCACTTACTATTACTGCTTAAATATTCAAGTCGGCAGGCTTGAAACATCTGTCTTCGTAGTGGCGCACCATATATTTTGACTTCAATGTTGATGTGGAATTTTTCATGCATTCGCTCGCGGTTGGTGGACCTAATTCAATATCATACACGTGATTGCCGCCACTTACTATTACTGCTTAAATATTCATGTCGGTAGGCTTCCAACATCTGTCTTGGTAGTGGCGCTGAGAGCGTCAGAAGAATTTGTTTGAGGGGTTTTGTTTTCGTAGGGTGGAGAGAGTGGTCTCCTGAGTTTTCAGTTGAGAGTGTCCTTGTTTTGTTATAAGTAAAGGGAATTGCATATATTGCTGTCCGGGAATTATAGAAAAGATCATGCCAGATCCAGGTTTCGTCTCTGGATTTATTGGGGTTGGTATCGAAAAAACTATCCAGCAGATTCTTGATCACATAAATATTGCGGTTCACTGCAATAAAGAAATGGCATCACTGAAAGATCTGGTAGTGAACATCAAGCCTATCATTACAGAGATCCAACAATACCGGCCAACAATAAATAGGAATGGAAAAGATAAGGCTTCAGCTGTAAACAGATGGCTTAAAAGGTTGGACGCCCTTCTCCAGCAGGCATCGAAAATGGTGCAGACCTCAACAATACCGACGTGTAATATTATATCTCGTTATCAAACGAGCCTGAGGATCACCCGTTTGATTTCAGATATCAACGAACATATCAGAATTTCCCCTCTGGCTGCGATGGCCCACATTCCAGAGCTACTAGAGGGTCAAACTCAAAAGCTCCGAGAGGAACTTCGGCAGATCAAGGAAAGCATAGAGGCCGTGGCTTCTTTTGGAAGTACATCCCATGGGGCTCTTGCTCCAACCAGCTGTGCAAAGATCAAATTGATCGACGAACCCCTTATAGTGGGACAGCATAAAGCATTTTCAGTTCTCGAAAAGTTGGTAATAGATGAAGCAGAGGCAAAAAGCATTGGCGTTGTTGGCAAAGGTGGATCCGGAAAGACTTTGCTTCTCAAGACTCTCTTCAATAGCCAAAAGGTACGCAGTAATTTTAGGGACGGTTTATTACTTTGGCTCACTGTTTCGCAAATTCCCTCTCTCAGAGATCTTAGGAATGCACTCCGTACCCAAATAGCCACACAAAAAAGTGTAAATTTGGGCGAAAATATGAATGAAGAAGAGTTAAAGTTATGGTTGAATCAGACACTGCAGGAGAGTAGCGGGTTTGTGCTGTGCTTAGATGATGTATGGGGATGGAATGCTGCGGAATTGTTAGAAGGATTAGGTGTACTGTGCCCTGTAAGGAACCACTCCAACTCCAAAGTCATTGTCAGTTCCAGGGATCGTACTGCACTCTTAAAAACAGGAGTCGCGGATAAATTCACGATAGCAATGGAGGACTTGTTGGAAGATGATAGTTGGAAGTTGTTTGCTTATCATTCTTTTCCATATAATAATGGAAATCTGCCGGCAAACATCGAGGAGGGAAAAGCCAAATCTGTGTGTAAAAACTTAAAAGTGCAGAGGGCTTCCACTTGCTATCAAAGTGGTTGGAAGGGCAATGGCCGGGAGTACTCATCCACAGCAGTGGGAATGGGCTGTCCAAAGGCTACCTAACGTGGATAGTCTCTACAATTGTCTTAGGTTGAGTTATGATGCCCTCGGCTATGAGGATGCTAATCTACAATTGTGTTTTTTATGTGTAGCCGCATGCTACGTAGAAGACAGTATCATTCATGCCCAGTTGGCGATTCAGTTTTGGATAGGAGAAGGGTTACTTGCCATGAAGACGCCGGAAGATGAGCATAAGCCCGCTTGTGATCCATTCGAGATGGGAAGATGTTATATCAACATTTTAGCAGATCGTTGCTTGATTGAGCCGATGATGAGAGACTTTGATGGACAAGTAGTCTGCTACAGGGTGCACGATTCCCTGCGTGATCTGGCAATCCAAATCGCGGAGGAGGAAGAAAATTTTTACTGCCGTGCGAGTAAGGGTTTGACAGTTCTGAATGAAAGTGAGTGTTTGGGCCGCACCCGATTTTCGTTGAGCGAGAACAGATTGAGTTATTTTCCCGTAATCGCATCGTCTACACAAATATGCACATTGCTCCTCTGTGGAAATCCAGATTTAACAAAATTCCCAACAAGGCTGATCAGGAATATGACCTCCCTCAGGACTTTCACTTTAAATGGGACGTCATTGAAATCATTGCCAAAGAATATGGGGTGTTTGGAACAGTTAATATATTTGGGTTTAAGAAACACGCCCATCTATACATTACCTTCATCTTTTACCCGTCTTGTGAATTTGGAGATCCTTGATCTTTCCTACTCTGCCATCCAAGAATTACCATCCACCATTCATATGCTGAGATCTCTGAGGAAACTAAGCCTGGAGGGGTGTAAAGATTTGCAATATCTACCTCAGAGTATTTCACGGCTTACATCTTTGGAGGCTTTGGAAACTTATGGGTGTAAGGCTCTTTGGAACATGCATAAGACATGGAAAAAAACAGCTTTTATTCACAATTTGGCCAGTTTAACACGTCTTAAAAGATTGCAGCTACAAAATAATGGGGAGATTATTAATGATGACATATTAGGGAGGATGACTGAAATGAACTCGCTCACATTGTCAGTCACAAAGATGGAAAATCTACCCACTGACATAAGTAATATGTTGAAACTGAAAAGATTAGCATTAGTAGAATGCTTTCATTTGGTTAAAATGGATGATAAGTTTATTGATTTTGGATATTTAGGTTATATTAAATTGGCTGGTTGTCATTTCTTGGAGGAACTTCCACATTTACATAAACTTAAGAGTTTGAGACAATTGGAGATCATTGATTGTCCTAGATTAAGGAAGTTTCTGAAGGAATTTGGTTACAAAGGGGCATTTCCTTTGTTAGAGATATTTTCACTTGCTTGGCTACCTACATTAGAAGAGTTGCCACTTATAGAGGAAGGTGCAATGACTTCACTTCAAATATTTACTATGATGATATGCACAAAATTAGATATATTACCAGAGAGTTATATGGATTTGAAGACTCTTCAAAGAATAAGAGTTTATGGTTGTCCAATAAAAAATTTAGGAAATAGAGAAAACACCATTCTAGAAGTCGTGACAATGTCGCTAGTGGAAATAGAAGAAATTACAACTAGATATTCCCAAGTGTGGAATAAAAGGGAAAGTTGGATTTATGGTGAATTTTGGTGTAATGAAATCTTTCTTTTTCTAAGAAAGCTTAATACCATTATATGATTTATGTTTTAGCCATTATCATTGTATATTATCATCTTTTTCTAAAAAGACTTAATACATTTATATGATTTATGTTTTAGCCATTATCATTGTATATTATCAAAAGTTCTACTTTACTAATGATGTTAGTAAAGTGATGTTGAATGAAAAATTTTAAATTTATCTTAAATTTTGGAGTAATGGAAATTTTATTTTCCAACAAAATCTTAATGCCATTATATAGTTATGCTATAACCATTATCATTATATATTATTAAAAACCATACCAAAAATTATATGATTGATGTTATAGCCATTATCACTATATATTATCAAAAATCATATCACAAATGATATTATTAAAATGACCTGTGATAAATATTTCATAGTTTTTTTATATTTTTCTAGTAAGTTTAATATCTTAATTTCATTGATCATATTTATCTTCCTTTTTACATGTACATATAATTTTGGATAATTGTCCATTTATTTTATGGACAATACTATGGAATAAATGGCTATAATAAGTTTTTTTTTCTAAATTAATTTTCTCATAAACTATGAATTTATAAATAATTTAATTTAATAAATATATAATTAAATGAAAAAAAATCAATAAAATTTATATTTAATATTTTTCTATTATATATATAATAATAATGAAAAAAAATTAACACTAACATATTATAAATTAATTATAAGTTATTGTAGTTATTTGTATTAATAAATCTTATTTAAAAATAGTTTATCATTTAAAAAATAGTCCATCCTTCCATTTTATAGGCTAAAGCGTTTGAAGCGTCATCAAATTATTTTGATTGTATGTTAATTTACTAAAAAAGGGTATTAGTCCTTTAAACTAGCAATTGCACCCGATGTTGCAAAGGAAATGCTATAAAAGAGTATCGTGGGAAAGAGTAGCATTAAAATGTTATTCCTCCATGATGACAGTGAAAGTGTCACATGAGTAGCATTAACATGTTATTCCTATATGATGACAGTGAAAGTGTCACATGCAACATCTGGAGCAAAAATAATGGATGTGGTTGATACTCAACCAATTCAACAATTTCAAACATTGTAAAAGCATGCAAAAGATTAAGAACTTTGTTTCTCTATTGTATCAGTCAAAAACAAAACAAAAGGGTGAAATAAAAAGATGAGTAAATCGAAACTAGAATCCATATGGGCCAATAATATTGTAATTTGCACCATGTCATCTTACATTTGGAATTTGAGTGTTTTGCAAGATTTCATTTACAATCCTTAATTGAGAGCAAAGGAAGCATTAGAAAATTCAATTTCTTATAACCCAAATTATAACATATGATAGAGTTTAATAGTAAAAGCCAAAATCAATTATCCTAAATTAAAGCACTCATAGATTTTTTGAAACAAGTTTCAATATCTCAAATTCCACACGGTGACAGATTGTTATTCCTAAAAACAAAAAATACCCTAATCAAGGTTGAGTATCAAAATGCTTGTCGGATCACTTAGATTCAATGCTTCCATCACTTGAACGTCAATTTCCATTGGAGTAGTCACAAATGGACCCAACGGTCTGAAAGATATTCCTCATTCCCAAATTAAAAGAACAACATATAACTCAATAAAATAAAAAAAGTTACTTTAAAAATTATATATATATATATATATAGCATCGGTTATGATATATTCATTCAAAATAAAAAGAGAGGCTAGCGCCTTGGTATAATGCTTTTAACCAGATCAGGCAGGGAATGAGAGCGAAACTCCTAGATTTGTGTTTTCCTCCTTTTACATGAAATTGAAAAACATGTGTTTTACCTACTACAATTCACTTGTAGATTCTAACATGTTGTTGGAGTAGAAGAATGCATTTACTATTCGTTGTTCATTATGATGAGAAACAAAACACTAGAGAGAAAAATAATCACAAGTTATGGGGCAAAGTTGAGTCTGTCTACTCCTACTCTTGATTGATGGATTTCTCCTCTTTTTGTGGATGTACCTTGCTTCGATCGTTGGATCTTGAACTCTTAGCAAATTTATTTTCGGCCAAGTCTCACAAAGAGTGTAGGGCTTGTTTGATATGGGAGCAACATTGATAAATCTTATCAAGATATTTTTTTAGGGTGGTGCATTGATGATATAAGAACCCCAACTCTGACGAGTAATGCTTTTTCCACTTATTATACAGAGCTTTGACCTATTCCAACTCTTCTTTGAGGGAGTTACAATGGGGACAACCATGAATTGAAGCCATTGGGCGAAGGGAGGAGAGGGCAGAGGGGTGAACTGAGATTTATGGAGATTATGATGGCGCTAAGTCTAATGGGGTTGTAAACTGAGAAGGACGAGCACAAAACTTGCATTGAAAAAGGAACCACAACAAAGACCAGAAGCACCATAAGGTAGAGAGAACGAAGAAGAAGATAACGAAAGAGACTCAGAGGGTGGTTACACATTGGAGGAGAGAATGGGACTCAGAGGGGATCAATGAGGAGAATTTATGGAAGGGAGACAGAAGGACATAGTCACGAGAATTCTATGAAGATTCAAATGAAAAAATATGATCTAAGTAAACTTCAAAGGAGAATATTTTGAGAACATACTCTGATCTGGTTGGAAATTAGAGTTTTGACTGATAAGGATATGCTGAGGGTTTCTAAAGGGTCTTTCGCCAGAGTGGGAAAGACAATTTTTGGAAATGATTATGACTTCGGTCCTTTCTTGCATGTGATCAAGTAAGAAATCTCGTAATATACTTCATAAAAATCTCCTCATTGATCCTAGCCTCTCCTTGGGTCTACAACATGCATTTTTTTCCAATTTGTCCACCCTGCCATTATTTTCTCTGAAGATATGATAATAGGAGACCTCTCCCAAATTCCTTATTTGATCTTGAATTCGAGAGACTATTTGCCGAAGATCAACATTTTTGGGAATAATATTTTTTACCATTTGATGAATGAGGATGGATGAATCTCCAGTCGCTATCATATTTTTGAAATCGCGCTCGCAAAGAATCTGAGCACCCAGAAGGAAGTCATAGGCCTCATCCCTGTTGTTAGATTCAATACCAAACCCCCACTTGATTGACATTGATTCTGATCCCAGATGATCGATAACAAAACCGCCAGCGCCATCTCGACCAAGATTTTATTTAAGGCACCATCAAAGAAGAGGTAGGTCCACTTGAGTGCTTTTAGCCAATCCCTGAAATCTTGATCTTTCAAAAGCAATTTTCAATTAACTGAACTAAGAAGATTTCTCATGGGTAGACAAACAATGAGGGGTGATCTATGCAAGACGAAGTTGAATCAATATCTCTCTTGATTTTGTAATATCTTGATATCATTTTATTGTCACCTATGGAGAAAATGGTTTCCATTGAAAGACTCCAAGTTTTGGCCAAAAATTTCCTAGTTTCAGGATTTTTGTTTTGAAATACATATTTGTTCCTTGGTAACCAGAGTTTCCAACATAAAAAAGTCGGGAGGGTAGTTCAAAAGTGTTTGAACATGATTTTGTTTTGCAAGGAATAAGGATAATTGGGTTTCCAATTGACAAAGAATTCAGATATGCTAAGAGTGGAATTTAATTGGACTTTGAGAGGACTTACCAAGGCTTGCCAATAGTTATTTGAGAATTCACTTGAAAAGAAAAGACGAATGGTTTCCTCAACTTTAAAACAAAATGGGTAGATTGAAGGGCAATGTATGCACTATTTTCCGAGATTATCAGCTGTGAGAATATTCCCCTTGAGCATTCCCCATATGAAGACTTTTATTTTGGGGAGACTTTCAAATTTCCAAACAATTTTCCAAAGGAGCCATATGGGTTGTTGTTCAAGACCATCTTAGAGTTTGCCATATCTAGATTTTATTGAGTAGTCTCTTCCAGTTAGGTTCCATTTAAAATAGTCTTGCTGCCTAAAAGGAATGGGGATCGCTCCCTTGAGATGGTGGAGCAGGAGGTTCCTTTCATGGCAAAGCTCAAGGGGGACAATAAGAAGATTCCATCCATCCCATGTATTTTCATGTTGATTCCATGATGATATTTGATTCAATATTAAAATGCCTTTATTTTTAAGCGATAACTTGAGACGTTGAATGTCCTATAAGGAAGAGAGAGAAGTCTGACACATAATTCTATCTATCTAGATGTTTATTTCTTGTCCTCCCCCAGGGATTCTAGAAGAATTGGCTTGTGTAATGGGAATATATTTTTTGCATAGCTTCCAAATTTTCGAACATGGTCTATTAGGAATCTGGGAGGTGAGAAGTTGATGTCATGAGAAAATGATGTATTTATGTTATAAAATGTTCTTCCACCATGAATATTCTCTAATTATTAGCCTCCATATGAGTTTTTCTCCCAAATTTGAGTTCATCAAACCTAGACCCTAGATGGGTATTCCTCCTTGTCATAAGGAATTGTTACTTGATTCCAACTTACTAAACTCAATTTTGTGTCTCTGTTTTACCTCCCTACCAGAGGAACTTCCTTATGATTAATTCAATTTGCCTTTGGATCCCAGCCGGAGCTTGCACAATTGTGTATTGGTATAAGGTGAGGGAGGAGAGAATTGACTTAATCAAAGTTACCCTCCCAGCCAAATTAAGGCACTGCATTCCCCAGTGTTACATTTTCCTCTTCATTTCTTCTATACCTTATGTCCATACCTTTCATAAGATAGTTGGAAATTGGCATTCCTAAATGCTTGGAATGTGACCAATTTGATTTGAAAGGAATGCAAAACATTTGAGAAATGCATTGAAGGTTTTTGGAAGTTGAATATAAATAAATATTAAGAACATGTCAGTACATATCAAGTCATAAGATATGAAGTTTAATTGAGAAAATAAAAACACAGGCTTACCCAGCTCCTTGTATGGGAAAAAACATTAGTGGAGGAAGAGGTAAGTCATTTTTCCACATGAATTACATGAACTCTAAGTGACAAATGGATGAGTATGTCTAAAAATTCACTGAAAACTCAAATCACATTCCATAATAAGGAACAAAATGGATGAGTACAAGCAAAAACACTGGTGGAGGAAGAGGTAAATCATTTTTCTACATGAATTACATGAACTCTAAGTGACAAATGGATGAGGTTGTTTAAAAATTCACTAAAAGCATATATTACATTCCATATTAAGGAACATAAAGGGATAACATCAGTGAAACTTCTGTTTCTTTCATCTTGAGAATCCCCGCGCAAGCAAGAGGGGGTGACTATCCTAAGAAACCTCTCAAGTATGCCATTGTCAGTCTATCTCCCTGCTTCTTTTTAAATTTTATTTTTTCTAAAGGTGGCTTGTAACATAAATGATGGTGCATGAGGAGGGTCCGCACTACCATTGAGGAAAGCACTTGCATATCAATCGTTCGCACTTCATGAGACGATTTCAAGGGGCTTTCATTCATCCCCAACAAACAGATTCAACTAGTCCTCTCGAGAAACCAATCTAGTGATGAAGAGGCTCACAGGCTTTGAGGAAGAGCCTCTATGCTAGGCCTTCATCCTGTCAACAGTTGTGGCATCATATCTCCTACTCTCTTTCCCTCCCATTATTACCCTCTCATTTATTTATTTCTTCTACCCTGCAATGACGTTGGCTCATTATCTTTCTCCCTCACATACTCTTTGCCACTCAATTAATCACTATTTATTTCCATATTTTCATATTCCCCACTCTCATTCCTGCAATCCCTCTCTTCCCCGTACTCTCTATCCCCAAGTCTATACCTTTCACTACCTATAACACCTTTTTTATTGAGTTTTGTTTGAAAATCCAACAAAGATTTCTTGGAATTAGAATTATAAGTTTAATTTATGTAGTCTACACAATCCAAGTAACCATATGATTTTTAAGTCTTTTAGTCTATTTATGTATTAAAAAATGCATTATATAGAATTAGGACATATCCTTCACACAAATATTGTTGTTTTTCAACTTATTCATTATAAAGAAATATGAAAATTAATAATATATTTGAAATAATTAGATAGAGTGGTAATAAATATAAATGTGTACATTCAGAAATATTATCATTTTCCTTCTATCACAAAAATATTTTTATCTTATAGTTGTTATTAAGTTTAATTTTTTTAAATAAAATTTAATTTTATAATTTTAAAATTAGTTAAATTTATATTTTTAAAAATATAGAAAACATATTTTAACTAATACATTAAAATTTAATTAAATTTAATATTTCCTAAAAATTTAAAATATTTAAAAATAAATAAATAATAAAATAAATTGAAATTTTTTTTTTATATTTTTCTTCAAAATAACAGTGAAATCACCATTTTTCCAAAAAAATCTTTAATTTCTTAAATCATTTTATAATAAAAATATTCAGACAACACTTGTCTTACCTATCTTCTCTAACCTAGAGATTAAAAATTCAATAAAAGGTCTGGTTAATGATGTTTTCAAATCCACTTTAATGCATCTATTTTTAAACTATTTAATAAATATCGTTGTTAGAGATAACGACTATTCTTGCTATGAGATGAGTGGTATACTCTATTTTATTAAAAATGATATTAATTTAAGGTATTTTTTTAACATTTTTAGATTGATAATAATAGACTGAAATAAAATACATAAACACAAGAAGTAACAGAAAGAGATATGATCACATAAACATTTTATATTTTACAAGAGAATTTTTATTTTATAGGCTCCCAATCAGTGAGCTATGTATTCTCTCCTTATGCCTTATCTAATTAAATAAATTAATAGATATTTAACCATTAAATAAATTAACAGTGACTTAATAGCTTTTATCCACTAAAATACAATTAATAAAATAAATAGAGAAACTCTAGAACGTTTTAGAAATTGAACTTTTAAAGAAAAACCTAAAATTTTTAACCATGTGAATAATGTCCACCTGTGAATTGAATTGTAAGAAATTACACATGCCATGGACGAACATTAATTACACAAGAAAGAAACTCTCATGATTACCCAACCATTCAGGTCTGGAAAGCGCTTCCTAAAAATATAGACCGAGATTTCGCCAAAGTCGAGTGACGGCTATTGTTAGCTGATGAAACTCTTTCACAGGAGGGGCACATCCTAAGGGTTGATGCGGGCCTCAGAGGTGGCGATACATTTTGAGAGCTTTCAATTTTTCCAGCTCCAGGTGAAGTTTTCTGTTCTGATCTACAAGTGCCTCCAGAACCTCGCAGCCCACTTCAACTTGCTTGAGTTTTGCCATAGAAAAAAAATTGTAACATTTAATTAACCTATAAGAGAAATCGATCAATAAAATTGTCAACACAATAGGATCTCCATTGGATCAAAACTATTTCCAATTATAAATTTGCTCGAATTTTAAGTTCCAAGTCACTCTTCAAACTTAGAGGCCATATTATGCACCTATGGATTCCAAATAGATGATTTCGAATATTATAATGTCGACATGTAAAATACAACGAATGAATAAAGGATACGAGCTAACCTTACTCGTCTATTCTGGAACCACACTTCAACTTGTGGAGCATGGAGATGTAATTGTAAGGCCAACTCTTGCTTTTGCTTCTGTGGAAGTAGAAGAAGTTACAACAGCCAAAATCATGACGAAATGAAAACCATAAATGAGTACTTTGAATAAAGACTTACATGTTCGCGTGCCCTGTTCTTTCCGAAGAACTCTTCAAGAAGTGCACATTTCTTTTTGTACAGTCTAAGCTTCTTCTTAGAACACCCTCTTCTTCTACATCACTAAGTACCCTCGACCAAACTCGGTCATTCTCCAACTCCTCGTCATCGCCCCATTTCCGCTTGATCTCGGGGTTGGTCATGTTGGAATCCATAGTGTTGTTGTTGGACAACGACACATTGATGGCGCCTACATCTTTGTTGTAGAAACAGGACGCTGGGAATTTGTTGGTATGAGATCGCTATGACATAGATACCGGATGGATCAAAACCTTTGATTCTCCCGCTGATCTCTCGCTACCAATACCAACAGTTCACGCACATTAGGATTATTGTTATTAGGATTCAAAAATGCCATTAAAACGACAGACATATCAATCAACAACTGTTCATGGTCCCGTGTCTGTCACTCGTAAAATAAATTGTGAGGACTACGAGATGGTATCACACAAAACAAACAAAGACACACACCATAGCGTATCAAACCAAAGCGTACCAAACAACAACAAGATGGGAGAGCAAAGAAAAAATATGAAACCCTCATGGCCATCTCATTTTTCTATAGAATTCTACCCTAGTGATAGAATTCTATCTGAATCGTAACTGACAATTACTGTATTCAATGGAATGGACAAGGCTATTTCAATTTTCTAACATTAAAATCAACATCCCACGAGGATACAAGTGGCATGGGAGGAAGTTTTTCTCATAGGGGAACGCTTTACGACATATATATAATAGATTTTCTAAATATTAAATA
>APFE030104315.1:0-17468 GCA_000404065.3 Pinus taeda | reverse complement strand
GGAGGAGGAGGAGGAAAAGGAGAAGGAGGGTGTGGAGGAGGTGGAGGTGGAGTTGTAGGTGGTGGTGAATATGGAGGCAAAGAAGGAGGATGAGGAGGAGGGAGCGGCAGAGCAAAGGTGGAGGAGGAGGTGGAGGAAGAGGTGGAGATGTGGTGGATGAGTAGGTGGAGGAGGAGGAGGAGGTGGATGCAGAGGTCATGTAGGAGGTGGAGGGAGAGGAGGTGGAGGAAGAGGTAGAGGCAGAGGTGGTGGAGGTGGTAGAGCTGGACGTGGTGGAGGTGGTAGAGGCAGAGGTGGTGGAGTTGGATGTGGAGGTGGGGTAAGAGGAGATGGTGAAGGAGGAGGAGGAGGTGGTGGTGTTGGAGGAAGAGGAGGAGGAGGATGTGGTGGTTGAGGATATGGTGGTGGAGGTGGAGTTGGAGGAGGTGGTTGAAGATGAGGAGGAGTAGGAGAAGGCGAAGGTGGTGGGGGAGGTGGAGGTGGAGGAGAGGAGGAGGAGGAGGAGGAGGTGGAGGTGGAGGTGGAAATGTGCAAGTTAATTTAAGGTTCATGCCTAAATTCAAATATTAAATTGTCACTCTCTTCTCCACTATTGTAAATGAAAGATATAGTCTCATGAATCTAGAACATATCTATTCACATATGTAATATCCTTCTATTAAATGATAAGTAATTCATTTAGGAATATTTCTTTTACATTTAGATTTGTTATATTGGACAAGAATTTGAAGCATTTATGAAGAACAAAAAATTGTGTTTATTTTGATTAAAATTTTTGTTAGTCCCTTAAACACTTATAGCTCTACTTTTGTTGTCCAATGAACCATTTTTTTGGGAATGACTCATTTCATCTTACAATTATCATTGATTTTAGAAGTATTGGTTAAAGTTAATGTTGCTTCTTGAATAAGATGACTTATGTTCTTGTTTTCTTCTATTTACATGAGAAACATAGGATATTAGGAATCATATGTGGATTTTTCTATCCTTAGTGTATTCCAATTTTTTTGTGTAATTATTATAACTTTTTTATATATCTAATGGTTTAAGGAAAAAAATCCAATGTACTTTTTGGCATGACCTGAGCTTCTTCGCTTTTAAGAGAATGTACGATTTATCTTGTAATTTGTTTCAAAATATTTATTAGGAAAGGGAAATATGTTATACTTTGCTATTTATATGGAATAATGACCTATGATGTAGCTTCCTATGTGTTCATTGTAGGGGATCTATTTTCATGGGAACAACAATTATAATTTTGAGGGAAGGACTAAAGGAGAAACACATATAATTAGTCGAGGAGGAGAGACTACTTAGCGTATTCTCATTTTTTGAAGTTGAAATCCTTTGATGATACTTATTTTGTAACATGTTATGCTAACTAATGAACATTTTTCTTTGTGGGATATATTTTTGAACTCAAAAATTATGGCTTTATAATGAGTTTGTGTGAATTAATTTCTTTATCATATAAGATATTAAATTACATTACATATTTTGTCTTTTGGTCAATCTCATTGCGCATTTTGTGTAATTTCAAAAAATTGTGTATTGATAAACAATTATTAGAGTTTTGATTGTAGAAGAAAACATAATAGTTATTATAATAGTTACACAACAAGGAGTTGAAAGAAATTTTAGATGGTGATGAACCACCAAATCCTAATGATGTTGGTTTATTTGAAGCAAAGTATTGGATAATTATATTTCTATTAGAGAATCAATGCATAATAAGGAAAAATAACTTGATGTAAATATTAAATGAGGGATTCACTAATAATTCACAAGATTTTATAATTAAGTGAATGATTCACTAATATTTCACAACATTTTATAATTCATTGAAGGACACACCAATATTTTACAATATTTTATATTTTAGTAAAATATTCCAAAAAAATTGATATATCGTTGTTGTAGTGTAGTAGAAAATGACCATTTCTTACTAGTAGAAAGGAAAACAATAAATCACATGAAGATAAAGAACATAGGAATAGAATAAGTGAAATGATGTAGCAGAGAAGCAACAAAGTGTTACTTTATATTATATTCTGTTGAGAAGACAATAAAAAATGATGCAATGATGCATACATTTCCATATATATATATATATATATGTGTGTGTGTGTGTGTGTGTGTGTGTGTGTATAGATATAGATTATGTAGAGATAGTCAGAATAATTTAAGTCAAAACAAATTTAGCCTATCAAACTTAGAATCTTGACTCGACTAGAGAGTTGATCGACTTTATAATATCAATTGTATAATTGTTTGGGATGGTGAACTATGTCGTGCGAGCCCCTCCAACATCTCCCCTACTCTTAATTCATTCTTTGTGACAAAAGACGGGAAGATTTGGAGTCATACAAAAGTTGTACAAAATTTGATACACCATAAATTAAAAAATGTAAATCATATTAATGATATAAAAGTTCATTTAGAAGGATGGTTGGCTAATTAGAAGATCTAGTTTTGTGGTCAACTAGAATTTCTTGAATTACATCTGCAAGATTTAAAATGTGAATTCCTCTTCTTTTCCCTTCCATGGCTGACCGATTGGAACATTCAATTTCAAATTCCTTAGTGTGATGTTGTTGCTCAGAATAGAGACCAAATCCTAAAATCTTGGCTCAAAGAAATTGAGTTTATGTCGTGGGGAATATGATCAAGACGATTGTGCTATTGCAGGTGCTGGTGTTGAAGTCATAGGGAATGTTGTTTGATAAGTGTTTGGTGCCAGAACTTGAATATATTGATCGAATATAGAACTTTTCCATGCAAATATACTTTCATGAGCATCAAATGATTTTAAATATTTCAAATATTGTTCTTTGTCGGCTAGTGATATGTGTCGTGACAATTCTTGATCAACTAGTATTTGATGTTCTAATAGTTGCACTTTATTAATAATTCCATGAAAAGAATCATATAGTTGGACTTTATTAACAGTTCCATGAAAATAATCAATAATATTCGAAGATTCTACTTTTACTGTCTTCCCTTCTCTAAAACACTATCTCTACTCTTGTTGTAGTTGGGATTAATATTTTTCTCGTGTAAAACCTAATTCTCATGGGTAGACTTTGTTTGAGGTTGAGTTACTGGTTGGGAGTACAATTCTCAAATTATAAATTATTGAGTTTATATTTGATCGCATGTGGGTGATAAATATATTAGGGAAATATTAAAAACATTGGGCTCTGTGATATAATGTTTTTCCTAACTCTTCCTTTTCTGTGGAAAATTCTTGGTGATTCTTTTGAATTATTGTGGATGTTTTTTCATTCCCTTGAACTATCACTTTATCTTGCAATTTATTTACATGAGCAGTTATTTTCTTACTATGGTCGACGAGTTGTTGTACAAACTATTTCATTTCAATAAGTGGCTCATAAATTCTTCTCAGAAATTTATACCACTTTAAAATACATGTTTGTAACTTTTTAAAGTGTTTATTAAAAAGAATTTTATAAAAGTGTTATAACCCTAAACCCTAAAACCCTAAAAGAATTTTACAAACTTTTTATAAGGGTTTTTGTAAGCTTTTAACTTAAGTTTTTTAATAAAATAATGTACTAAGGTGTTATAAACTAAAAACCAAACCTAAACCTAAAACACTAAACCCTAAACACCAAACCCCAAACCCCAAACCCTAAAATCTAAGCATTTTATGATCTATTAAAAATAAATTTGTAACTTTTATTTAAGTGTTTATTAAATTAATTTAATAAGATGTTATAAAACCTAAACCCTCAAACCTGAACCCTCAACCCCAGATCCTAAACTCTAAACCCTAATCATTAATTAACCATTTCAAAAAGTCTTTTATAACATTTTTTTAACCGTTTTTTAAAGCCACTTAATAAAGTTTTATAAACCCTAAACCCTAAACCCTAAAACCTATAAACTAAACCATGAACCCTAGCATTTTATAACATTTTAAAAGCATTTTGTAACTTTTATTTAAATGTTTATTAAAAAAACTTACTAAATTATTATAAACCTTAAACCATACACCGTAAAACCTAAACCCAAAAACCTAAACCCTAAACCCTAAACCCCAAGCCCTAAAACCTAATCCATAAATCCTAAGAATTTTATGATAGTTTAAGAAGAATTTTGTAACATTTATTTAAGTGTTTATTAAGAGAATTTTATAATGTGTTATAAACCCTAAACCCTAAACCCTAGACCCTAACCATTTTATAAAATTTTAAAAATTGTTATGTAACTTTTATTTAAGTGTCTATTAAAAGCATTTACTAAAATTTTGTAGACCCTAAACACTAAACCAAAAAACTAAACCCAAACTCCAAACCTTAAACCCTAAACCCTAAACCCTAAACCATAAATCCCAAACCCTAAACCCTAAACGCTAATCATTTTATAGAAATTTAAAAAGTATTTTCACACTTTTAATTAAGTGTTTATTAAAATCATTTACTAAATTCTTATAAACCCTAAACCCTAAATCATAAACACTAAACCCTAAACCCTACGCCCTAAACCTTAAACCGTAAACCCCAAACCGTGATCATTAAACCATAAACACTAAGCATGTTATAACATTTTAAAAAGTGTTTCGTAATTTTTATTTAAGTGGTTATTAAAAGAATTTACTAAAGTGTTATAAAAAACTATAAACCCTAATAAGTTTATAACATTTTAAAAAGCATATTGTAACTTCTATTTAAGTATTTGTTAAAATCATTTACTAAAGTGTTATAAACCCTAAACCCTAAACTCTAAACACCAAACCCCAAACCATAAACCCTAAACTCTAAACCCTAAGCATTTTATAACATCTTAAAAAAATTTCTAACTTTTATTCAAATAATTATTAAGAGCATTTACTAAAATCGTATGAACCATAGAATCTTAACCCTGAAACGTGAGCAATTCATAACATTTTAAAATGTGTTTTTAAACTTTTATTTAAGTGTTTATTATAAGAATTTACTAAAGTATTATAAGCCCTAAACCTTAAGCATTTTATAGCATTCTAAAAAGAGTTTTGTAACTTTTACTTAAGTTTTTATCATATTAATTTACTAAGGTGTTATAAACCCTATCCCGTAAAAACTAAACCCTAAACCGGAAAACCTAAACCCTAAATGCTAAAACATAAGCCTTTTATAACATTTCAAAAAGCGTTTTGTAACTTTTATTTAAGTGTTTATTAATTTTTTTTACTAAATTGCTCCAAACCCTAAACCCTAAAGCATAAAACCCAAACCCTAAGCCCTATACCTTATAACCTAAAACCTAAACCCTAAGAATTTCATAACATTTTAAAAAGTGTTTTGTAACTTTTTTACGTGTTTATTAAACGAATTTACTAAATTGTTATAAAATTTAAAACCTAATCCTTAAGACCTAAACCTAATTAATTTATAACATGTTAAAGAGTGTTTTGTAACTTTTATTTAATTTTATACTAAAATCATTTACTAAATTGTTATAAACCCTAAACCCTAAACACTAAAGCCTACGAATTTTATAACATTTTAAAAACTATTTGTAAATTTTATTTAAGTGCTTATTAAAAGAATTTACTAAAATGTTATAAACCCTAAATCCTAAACCCTAAACCCCAAACACTAATCCCTAAACCATAAAACCTAAAATTTTTATCAGTATCTATAATAAGGGAAGACCACACGTAGGTATGTGAGTGTATGACGAAGAAAACCCTAAACCATCAACCCTTGTTTTCCCACCCTTATTCATAAACCTTTTTCCTTTTATTTATTTTTCTTCATAACTCCTCAAGGCTGCATGGGATGAATTCATTAAGTGCAATATGTAGCAGTTGATACCCGCTTAACGTGGGTGGTTCATCCGTACACCCTAAACCCTACACCCTCAACCCCAAACCCTAATCCATAAACCCTAAACCCTAAATCCTAAGCACTAAACCCTAAGCATTTTCTAAAATTTTAAAAAGTGTTTTGTAGCTTTTATTTATGTGTTTATTAAAACAATTACTAAGGTCTTATAAACACGAAACCATAAACCTTAAACAAAAAACCTTAAAACTTGAAACCTAATAATTTTATAAAGTGTTATAAAACCTAAACCCTAAATCCTAATCCCTAAAGCCTAAACCACAAACTCTTAACCCTAAACCCTAAACCCTTAACACGAAACCCTAAATCCTAAACCCTAAATTCTAAGCCCCAAACCCTAAGCCCTACAAGTTTTCTAAAAATTTTAAAAATGTTTTGTAACTTTTATTTAAGTGTTTACTAAAAATGTTTACTAAGGTTTTATAAACCCTAAACCCTAAACTGTAAACCATAAACCCCTAACGCTAAACCTTAAACTGTAAGCCCTAAACCCTACAGATTTTATAACATTTTAAAAAGTGTTTTGCAACTTTTATTTAAATGTTTATTAAAATCATTCACTAAAGTGTTATAATCCCTAAACCCTAAACTCTAAACCTTAAATCCTAGACTTAAAACTGTAAACCCTCAACATTTTATAGCATTTTCAAAACGGTTTCGTAACTTTTGTCTAAGTGTTTATTAAAAGAATTTACTAAAGTGTTAGAAACCCTAAACCCTAAACACGAAGAGTTTTATAAACCTTAAACACTCTACCCTAAACCCTAAACCCTAAACCGCAAACCCTAAACTCTACCCCATAAACCCCAAACCCTAAACGCTAAACCTTAAAGGCTAAATAGTAAATGCTAAGAATTTTATAACATTTTAAAAAGAGCTTTGTAAATTTTATTTAATTATTTACTAAAATATTTTATTGAAGTATTACAAACCCTTAATTCAAAACCCTAAACCCTATACCCAAAACCCCAAACAATAAACCTCAAACCGTTAACTCTAAACCATAAACACTAAGAATTTTATAACATTTTAAAAAGTAGTTTGTAACTATTATTCATGTGTTTATTAAAAGAATTTACTCAATTGTTATAAAATCTAAACCTAAAACCCCAAACCGTAAAGCCTAAAGCATAAACCCTAAATCCTAATAATTTTATAACATTTTGAAAATCATTTTGTAACTTTTATATAAGTATTTATTAAAAGCATTTACTAAAGCGTTATAAACCGTAAAACCTAAACCGTAAACCTAAAACCCAAAATCAAAACCCAAAACCCTAAACCCTAAGCATTTTATAACAATTTAAAAATCTTTTTGGAAATTTTACTTAAGCCTTTATTAATAGAATTTACTAAGTTCATATAAACCCTAAACCCTAGATCCCAAAGGCCAAACCGTAAACACTAAACCCTAGGAATTTTATATCATTTTGAAAGGAATTTTGTAACTTTTACTTAAGCCTTGATTAAAACCATTTACTAAAGTCTTATAAACCATAAACCCTAAATGCTAAACCACCCTTAACACCAAACCCTAAGCTCTAAACCCTAAATCCTTATCCTTTTATAGCATTTTAAAAATCATTTTGTAACTTTTATTATAACGTTTATTAAAATAATTTACTAAGTGTTATAAACTGTAAACACTAAAACATGAACTTTAAACTCAAACGTGAAACCCTAAACTCTAAACATTAAATCCTAAACTCTAAGGATTTTATTACACTTTAAAAAGTGTTTTGTAACATCTATTTATGTGTTTATTAAAATCATTTACTGAACCCATATAAACCCTAAACCTTAAACCCTAAACCCCAAACCCTAAACTCCAAAACATGAACCCTAAACCCCAAACTGTAAACCTAAATACCAATCATTTTATAACATTTTAAAAAGTCTTTTGTAACTTCCATTTAAGTGTTAATTAAAAGCATTTTATAAAGTGTTATAAACCCTAAACCTTATACCCTAAAACCTAAACCCTAAACCCTAAACCCTAAACTCTAACTATTTTATAACATCTTGAAAAGTGTTTTGTAACTTTTATGTAACTTTTTATTAAAATAATTTACTAAATTGTTATATACCCTTAAACCTAAGCCCTAAACCCTATACCCTAAACCATAATCATTTTAAAATATTTAAAAATCATTTTGTACCTTTTATTTAAGTGTCTATTAAAATAATTTACTAAGGTGTTATAAAACCTAAACCCTAAGCCCCAGAACTTACACGACTCAACCCTAAAACCTTAAACCTATGTATTTTTATAACATTTTAAAAAAATAATTTTCTAAATTTATTTATGTGTTTATTAAAAGCATTTACTAAAGTGTTATAAACCTAAAACCTAAACCCTAAGCAATTTTAACAACATTTCAAAAAGTGTTTTGTAACTTTAAATTTAAGTGTTTATTAAAATCATTTACTAAAGTGTTATAATCCTTAAACCATAGAGTGAAAGCCCTAAACCCTAAACCTCCAAACCCTAAAACCTAAACCGTAATCATTTATAATATTTTAAAAAACATAAATCCTAAACCCTAAACCATTTTATAAATATTTAAAAGAATTTACTAAAGTGTTAAAAATCCTAAACCCTAAACCCTAAACCATAAACCCTCAAGCCTAAACCCTAATTTTGATTATGATATTTTAAAAATTATTTTGTAACTTTACTGTTACAAATCCTAAACCATAAACGCTAAACCATAAACCCTAAAACCTAAACCTTGAACCCGAAACCCTAAATCCCAAACCGTAAACCCCAAAGGGTAAACCCTAAACACTAAGAATTTTATAACATTTTAGAAAGTGTTATGTAACTTTAGTTTAACTGTTTATTAAAATAATTTAGGAAAGTGTTATAAAACATAAACCCTAAACCCCAAACCCTATATCTTAATGTTTAAAGCCTAAATAATAAACCCTAAAATCATTTACTAAGATCTTATCAACCCTAAACCCTAATCCCTAAACCTGAAACCGTAAAACCTAAGGATTTTATAACATTCTAAAAATTGTTTTGTAGCTTTTATTTAAGTGTTTACTAAAACTATTTACTAAAGTGCTATAAACCCTAAACCCTTAATCCCTAAACCCTTATCCTTAAACCCAAATCCCAAACCCTAAACTCTAAAATACCCTAAACCCTAAATAAGAAAAGGCCTAAAAAAGCCATAAACCATAAAAACCCTAAACTCTAACAAAACCATAAACCCCTAAAAACCTAAAACCTAAAAAACCCTAAACCCAAAAAGCCCCAAAAAACCCTAAACCCTAAATATCCTTTTTTTGGATTTTTTTATAAGTGTTTATTTAAAGAATTTATTAAAGTATTATAAACCATAAATCCTAAACCCTAATACACACACCCCCAACCTAAACCCTAAACCCTAAACCAAAAGCACTTTATAACATTTTAAATCCCAAACCCTAAACACTAAGTATTTTATAACATTTTAACAACCGCTTGTAACTTTCTTTAATTGTTTATTTAAAGAATTTACTAAATTGTTATAAACTCTAAACCCTAACAATTTTATTACAATTTAGTAAGCATTTTGTAACAATTTAAAACCCTAAACCCTAAACATTTTATAACATTTTAATAAGTGTTTTGTAACCTTTTTTAAGTGTTTATTAAAAGCATTTATGAAAGTGTTATAAACGCTAATCCTAAAACCTACACCCTAAGAAATTTATAAAATTTTAACAAGAGTTTTGTAACTTTTTAAAAAGTGTTTATTAAAGGAATTTAGTAAAGTGTCCCTCAAAACTAAACCCTAAGAATTCTATAAATCTTTAGCAAGTGTTTTGTAACTTTTCTCCAAGTGTTTATTAAAAGAATTTATTGAAGTGTTACAAGAGCTAGACCCTAAACCGTAAACACTAAGCATTTTAAAAAGCATTTTGTAACTTTTTTTAAGTGTTTATAAAAGGAATTTACTAAAGTCTTGTGAATCCTAAGCCCTAAACCTTAAGCATTTTATAACATTTTAAACCCTAAACCTAATATTAAAAGAATTTAATAATGTTTTATAACCCTAAACCCTAAACCCTAAACACTAAACCATAAACCCCAAACACCAAACCCTAAACCCTAAAACCAAGGAATTTTATGACCTATTAAAAATAATTTTGTAACTTTTATTTAAGTGTTTATTAAAATAATTTACTAAGGTGTTATAAAACCAAACCTTAAACCCTAAACCCCAAACCCTAAACCCTAAGCCATAATAAATTAACAAATTTTTAAAAAGTAGTTTGTAACATTTTTTAAGTGTTTACTAAAAGCACTCAAAATTTTTTTATGAACCCTAAACCCTAAACCCCAAACCCTAAACCCTAAACCCTATAAACCAAACCCTAAATCCTAAGCATTTTATAACATTTTTAAAAGTGTTTTATAACTTTTGTTTAAGTTTTTATTAAAAGAATTTACTAAATTGTTATAAACCTTAAACCATATACCCTGAAACCTAAATGCCAAAATCTAAAGCCTAAACCCTAACTGCTAAACCCTAAACCATAAACCCAATTTTATAACAGTTTAAGACGAATTTTGTAACTTTTATTTAAATGTTTATTAAAAGAATTTACTAAAGTGTTCTAAACCCCAAACCATAAACAAAAAACCCTAAACCCTAAACACAAAGTCATAAACCCTAAACCCCAAAACCTAAACCCTCAACCCTATATCCCAAACCCCAAACCCTACACCCCAAACTATAAGCCCTAAACCCTAACCATTTTATAACATTATAAAAAATGTTTTGTAACTTTTATTAATTTTTTATTAAAGGAATTTACCAAAATGTTGTAGGCCATAAACACTAAACCCTAAACCTAAATCCAAAACCCCAAACCTCAAACCCTAGGCCCTAAACCCTAAACCTTAAACACTAATCATTTTATAACATTTGAAAAAGTATTTTGAAACTTTTTATTTAAGTGTTTTTTAAAATCATTTGATAAAGTCTTATAAATCCTAAACCTTAGCATGTAAACCCTAAATCCAATACCATAAATCATAAACCCTAAACCCTAAACCTTAAACCCTAAACCACAGATCGTGAATATTAAACCCTAAACCCTCAACATTTTATAACATTTTAAAAATCATTTTGTAATTTTTATTTAATTGTTTATAAGAATTATTTACTAAGGTGTTATAGACCCTCATAAACCACAAACCCTAGACCCTAAACCCTAAACTCTAAACCCTAAACCCTAAACGTTAAACCCTAATAATTTTATAACATTTTGAAAGTCATATTGCAACTTCTACTTAAGTGTTTATTAAAATCATTTACTAAATTGTTATAAACCGTAAACCCTAAACTCTAAACACCAAAGCCCAAACCATAAACCATAAACCCTAAACCCTAAGCATTTTATAACATCTAAAAAAAATTCTAACTTTTATTTAAATGTTTATTAAGAGGATTTACTAAAATCTTATAAACCCTAGACTATTAAACCTAAACTCTAAGAAATTTATAACATTTTAAATTGTGCTTTTTAACTTTTATAAAAGTGTTTATTATAAGAATTTACTAAATTCTTATAATACCTAAACCCTAGGCATTTTATAGCATTCTAAAAAGACATTTGTAACATTTACTTAAGTTTTTATCAAAATAATTTACTAAGTTCTTTTGAACCCTAAACCTTACACCTTAAGCATTTTATAACATTTTAAACCCAAAACAATAAACCCTAAAGCCTAAACTCTAAACCCTAAGTATTTTATAACATTTTAACAAACGTTTTCTTACTTCTTTTAAAGTGTTTATTAAAATCATTTACTAATGTGTTATAAACCCTAAACCCTAAATCGTAAGCATTTTATAACATTTTAACAAGTGTTTTGTATGTTTTTTTAATGTTCTTATTAAAATAATTTATCAAAGTGTTATAAATCCGAAACTCTAAACCATAAACCCCTATCCCTAAAACAATAATAATTTTAATAACATTTTAAAATAAATTTTTGTAACTTTTTAAAGTGTTTATTGAAATCATTTAATAATGTGTTATCACCCTAAACCATCAACCCTAAGGATTTTATAACATTTTAACAAGAGTTTTGTGATTTTTGTTTCAGTGTTTATTAAAATAATTTACTAAATTGGCATAAACCCAAAACCCTAAACCGTAAACACTAAACAATAAACCACTAAACCCAAACCCTAAACCCTAAAACTTAAGCATTTTCTGATCTATTAAAAATAATTTTATAACTCTTATTTAAGTGTTTATTAAAAGAATTTACTATGGTGTTATAAAACCTAAACCCTAAACCCTAAACAATATAAACTACACCTAAACCCTAAGAATTTTATAACATTTTTAAAATCATTTTGTAACTTTTATTGCAGTCTTTATTAAAGGAATTTACTAAATTGTTATAAACCTTAAGCCATACACCCTAAAACCTGAACCTCAAAGCCTAAACTTTAAACATTATACCCGAAGACCTAAACCCTAAACCATAAGCCCTGTCCCTAAACACTAAGATTTTATAACATTTTAAAATGCATTTTTGTAACTTTTATTCAAGTGTTTATTTAAATAATTTACTAAGGTGTTATAAACCCTAAATCCCAAACTCTAAACCATAAGCCCTAATCATTTAATAACATTTTAAAAAGTGTTTTGTAACCTTTTTTAAGTGTTTATTAAAAGCACTTAATAAATTTTTATAAACCCTAAGCCATAAACCCTATAAACTAAATCCTAAACCTCAAGCCCTAAACCCTAAACCATAAACCTGAAGAATTTGATAATATTTTAAGAAGAATTTTGTAACTTTTATTTACGTGCTTATTAAAAAAATTTACTAAAGTGTTATAAACCATAAATCATAAACACAAAACCCTAAACCCTAAACACAAAAACATAAACCCTAAACCCGAAAACCTAAACCCTAAAACCTAAACCCAAAACTCTAAACCCTAAACCCTAAACCATAACCCTAATCCATAAACCCTAAACCCTAAAAATTTTATAACATTTTAAAAATTATTTTGTAACTTTTATTTAAGTGTTTATTAAAAAATCATTTACCAAAATGTTATAGTCCCTAAATACTAAACCCTGAACCTAAACCAAAATAACCAAACCTTAAACCCTAAACCCTAAATCCCAAACCCTAAACCATAAACCATAAACCATAAACCGTAAATCACAAACCCTAAACCCTAAACCCTAATCATTTTATAACATTTTCAAAAGTATTTTGAAACTTTTATTTAAGTGTTTATTAAGGGAATTTAATAAAGTCTTATAAAACCTAAACCCTAAGCATTTTATAACATTTTAAGAAGTGTTTATTAAGAGAATTTACTAAAGTGTTATAAACCCTCAACCCTAAACTGTAAATCACAAACCCTAAACCCTAAACTCTAAACCTGAAATGCTAAACCCTAAACCCTTAACTCTAAGCCCTAAACACCAAACCCTAAACCCTAAAAGCTAAAATCTAATAGTTTTATAACATTTTAAAAAACATATTGTAACTTCTATTTAAGTGTTTACTAAAATCATTTACTAAAGTGTTATAAACCCAAAACCCTGAACTCTAAACACCAAACCCAAACCATAAACCATAAAGCCAAAACTCTAAACCCTAAGTATTTTATAACATTTTAACACGTGTTTTCTTCCTTTTCCTAAGTGTTTATTAAAATAATTTACTAAAGTGTTATAAGCCCTAAACCCTAAATGCTAAACCATGAACATTTTATAGAATTCTAAATCCTAAACCCTAAATCCTAAGTATTTTATAACATTTTAACAATTGTTTTGTAACTTCTTTTATGTTCTTATTAAAAGAATTTATCACAATGTTATACATCCCAAACCCTAAACCCTAAACCGTATCTGTAAACACTATGAATTTTATAGCATTTTAAAATACATTTTTGTCACTTTTTTAATTGTTTATTAAAAGCATTTAATAAAGTGTTATAACCCTAAACCGTAAACCCTAAGCATTTTATAACATATTAACAAGATTTTTGTAACTTTTATTTAAGTGTTTATTAAAATAATTTACTAAATTTTTATAAACGTTAAACCATACACCCTAAAACCTAAACCCAAAAACCTAAACTCTGAACCCTAAACCCCAAGAACTAAACCCTAAACCATAAACCCTAAGAATTTTATAGCAGTTTAAGAAGAATTTTCTAACCTTTATTTAAGTGTTTATTAAAAGAATTTATTAAAGTGTTATAAAACCTAAACCATAAACATGAAAACGTAAATAGTAAACCTCAATACGTAAACTGTAAAACGTAAACCCCAAACCTAAACCCTAAACATTCAATGATATTTTAACAAGATTTTGATTTTTGTAACTTTTTTTGAAGTGTTTATTAAAAGCATTTACTAAAATGTTATAAACCTTAAATCCTAAACACCAAGCCCTAAACCTTAAACCATAAACCTTAAGAATTTTATAACATTTTAAGAATAATTTTGTAACTTTTATTTATGTGTTTATGAAAAGAATTTCTAATGTGTTATAAACCCTAAACCATAAACACAAAACCCTAAACCCTAAACACAGAAACATAAACACTAAAACCCAAAACCCCAAACCCCAAACCAAAAACCCTAATCTGTGAACCCTAAACCATAACCATTTTATAACATTTTTTTTTATTTTGTAACTTTTATGTAAGTTTTTATTAAAAGAATTTACCAACATGTTGTAGACCCCAAGAACTAAACCCTAAATCTAATCCGAAAAACCCAAACCTTAAAACCTATATCCTAAACTTGAAACCCTAAATCCAATCTTATAAAACCTAAACCCTAGCATCTAAACCCCAAACCCTAAACCTAAATCATGGACCCTAAACTCTAAACCTTAAACCATAAACCCCAAACCGCAAACATTAAACCATAAGCCCTCAACATTTATAACATTTTAAAAAGCATCTTGTAATTTTTATTTTAGTGTTTATTAAAATAATTTTCTAAACTGTTATAAACCCTCAACCGTGAATTGTAAACCATAAACCCTAAACGCTAAACCCTAAAATCTAAACCTAAAATGCTAAAACGTAAACGGTAAACTCTAAACCCTAAACCCTAAACCCTAAATGCTAAACCCTAATAATTTTATAACATTTAAAAACACATATTGTAACTTCTATTTAAGTGTTTATTAAAATCCTTTACTAATGTGTTATAAACCCTAAAGCAACTCTAAACACCAAACCCCAAACCATAAACCCTAAACCCTAAACCCTAATCAATTTATAACAATTTAAAAAGTGTTTTTAACTTTTATTTAAGTGTTTATTATAAGAATTTACAAAGTCTTATAAACTTTAAACCTTAACCATATTATAGAATTCTAAAAATACTTTTGTAACTTTTACTTAAGCTTTTATCCAAATAATTTACTAAGGTCTTGTCAACCCTAAACCCTAAACCTTAAGTATTTTATAACATTTTATACCCTAAGCATTCAATGAGATTTTAACAATATTTTCTTAACTTCTTTTGAAGTGTTTATCAAAATAATTTAATAAAATGTTATAAACCATAAATCCTAAACCGTAATAATTTTATAATGTTTTAAACCGAAAACCGGAAACCCTAAAGCTCAAAGTCTGAACCCTGAGTATTTTATAAAATTTTAACAAGCGTTTCTTGCTTTTTCAAGTGTTTATTAAAAGCCTTTACTAAAGTGTTATAAACACTAATACCTAAACCCTAAACCATGAGAATTTAATAGAATTCTAAATCCTAAAACCTATCCCTAAACACTAAGAATTTTATAAGGTTTTAAAATACATTTTATAATATCTTATAAAGCCTAAACCCAAAGCATTTTACAGCATTTTAACTAGAGTTTTGTAACTTATGTTTAAGTGTTTATTAAAATAATTTACTAAGGTGTTATAAAACCTAAACCCTAAACCCTAAACCCTAAACACTAAACCCTAAAGCCTAAACCCCAAACCCTAAACTTTAAACCCTAATAATTTAATAACATTTGAAAAAGTGTTTTGTAACTTTTTTTAAGTTTTTATCAAAATCGCTTAATAAATTTTGTAAACCCTAAACTCCAAACCCTAAACCCTAAACAATAAACCCTAAACCCTATAAACTAAACCCTAAAGTGTAGGCATTTTATAACATTTTTAAAAGCGTTTTGTAACTTTTACTTAAGTGTTTACTAAAACAATTTACTAAATTGTTATAAACCTTAAACCATATATAAAAAAAACCTAAACCCCAAAATCAAAACCCTAAACCCTAAAATCCAAGCCCTCAACCCTAAACCATAAACCCTAAGAATACTATAATAGTTTAAGAAGAATTTTGTAACCTTTATTTAAGTGTTCATTAAAAGTATTTACGAAAGTTTTGTAAACCCTAAGCCATAAACACAAAACCCTAAACCTTAAATAGAAAAAAATAAACCCTAAACCCCAAAACTTAAAGCCTAAACCCTAAACTCCAAATCTCAAACCTTAAACCCTAAACCCTAACCTGTTTATAACATTTTAAAAATTGTTTTGTAACTTTTATTTAAATGTTTATTAAAAGAATTTACCAAAATGTTGTAGACCCTAAAGACTTAACCTTAAACCTAAACCCAAAATCCTAAACGTTAAACCTTAAACCTTAAACCCTAAACCCTAAATCTCAAACCATGAACCCTAAAACCTAATCATTTTATAACATTTTGAAAATTATTTTGAAACATTTATTTAATGTTTATTAAAACCATTTAATAAAGTCTTATAAACACTAACCCCAAACCATGAACATTAAACCCTAAACCCTAAGCATTTTATAACATTTTAAAAAGAGTTTTGTAATTTTTGTTTAAGTGTGTATTAATAGAATTTACTAAAGTGTTAAAAACCCTAAACCCTAAACTATAAACCACAAACCCTAAACCCTAAACACTAAACTTTAAACCTGAAAACCTAAACACTAAAACCTAAAATCTAAACCCTAAACCGTAAGTCCTTGACTGACAACTCTATCTCTCATTATATCAGAGCATAATGCTGGAAAGACAAATGATTATAGACATGTTAATTATTGTCTCTAAAGGTACATTTTCACCTAGGTGTTCACTGAGTATGACCTTATAAGACTATTCCTATCTTTGGTTCCGAGCCCTAAAATAATATAGGTCCTCTTTCCTACTCTCATCTTGGATTCCCTACATATCCTCAAAGAGCCTCAGATGCCAGATGATTACCCAACCCTCCATTATTTCTTCCAAAGTAAATACAGGAATGTTGTGCTTAGATTTCTCTTCATGGCCTTCACTTAGACTTACGATTTTTAGTCTTGGTCTAGTGCATGACACATGAAATAGAAAAACACAAGTGTCACTCCTTTTTAATAAGGGGTGATGTAATCCAAGCTCCCTCTTATAAAAGGTGGTGGTGGTGGTGGTGAAGGCGAAGTAGAAGGTAGAGGAGGAGGTGGAGGAGGAGACGGAGTAGGAGGAGGAATGGAAGGAGGTGCTAGCAGTGGACGATGTCGAGGTGGAGGATGAGGAGAAAGAGGTGGAGGTAGAGGCAGTGGAAGTGGTAGTGGTGGTGGTGATAGAGGATGAGGAGGAGGAGGAGG
>APFE030104314.1:52489-100790 GCA_000404065.3 Pinus taeda | reverse complement strand
CTCAGGGTTATCAACCCCAAGGTCAGTACCCATCTCAAGGTTACCAACCACCTTCTGGTCAATCATATTATCAACCCTACCCTCAACTCGGTTATGGTCCTCAATATCCTCAAGGTCCATACCCCGGAAGAAATTTAGTGTGGGATCCATCTCAATCTCAACAGGTCTTGCAACCGAACGTGCAGCCATCATCTCAACCTGGACAACCCTTGGTTGCTGGTCCATCTCAGCAACCCGTCCAATCTACTGTTCAAACTTTTGAACCTTCTGTAGTTTCTCAGTCTGGACCTAGTAAGCCTCGTACTCCGTCTCAAATGTCTGCTACAACTACTGCAACATCTACTCCATTTACCCCACCTTCTTCTGGAGTATCGGCAGCTTCGGTTTCTACTGTTCCTGTATCTACCCCTCAGACATCTTTACCTCAATCTGGATCTACGGTCCAGACTTCAGTTCAGATGCTTGTAGGAACTACGGTTGCCACTTCTCAACCTCAGTTTAATCAACCTCTGTACCAAGGACAGTATCAATACGGTCCTGCTGCGCAACAACCAACCTATCAATATCAACCGTACCCTGGGTATACATATCAACAACCTCAGCAAGCCCAGTATGGTCCGGTTAATCCTGGTTTCCCTGGAGGTCACAATATCCCAAATGCGATTCTCATTCCTAGTTATCCTGGATATCCTCCTCCTGGGGCTGGTTTGCAGACCCCAAATTTCAGGGACCCTAATCGTCAGTTACCATTTATCACAACTTTGGACTTGCCTGACTTGACGCGCCTTATGAACGATCCAATCAACTATCTTCCGTAATGGCTGCCAATGCCGCATAAGTTGCCCAGTGATATTCCGAAATTCGAAGGTAAACCAGGAGAGGACCCGTCGAACCATGTGATGACTTGTCATCTCTGGTGTGTGTCCAACTCCATTTCAGATGATTCTATTCGTTTACGTCTTTTTCAACGCACTCTAATTGGTCTTGCAGCCAAATGGTATATCGAATTACCGCGAGCCACTTTTTATGATTTTAGTCAGTTAGCTACCTCGTTTTTAACTCATTTTCAATTTCCAGTCAGATACGACAATGGCACGGAGCTATTAACTTCGTTAAAGCAGTCGACGTCTACTTACATCTCAGATCATATACATGAATGGAGACGTTGACGGCGTTTAGTGAAGGTTTATATCCCAAATCAGATCTTAGCTGAGTGGTTTGTAAAATCCTTATTGCCCAAGATCACTGAAGATGTAGCTAAAGCCAGAGTAATTACTGAAGAGAAAGTCATTGCTCAAGCGCAGTACCTTGACTTAGTTTACACTCAGTCAGGTATGTTACACGAGAAGATCCCCAACCTACCTAATCAAAATCAAATCGTTGCTGCTCCTTCAGGGTCTCATGCCGCTGATGGTATGATTGGCACGGTAAATACCAAAAGTAAGAAGAAGTCTTCTAAGAATTATTCTTCTATAATAACCTTGCCAGATTCCCCGACAGGAGAGTCTTCCGTGGAACTTTCCGCCGATATTCACGTTGTAGAATCATCTACAGCTAAACCAAAAACCGGTGGTAAGAAGAAAGGGAAGAAGAAGAATAAAGAGAAAAATTCAAAAGAGAAACCCGAAAAAGCGGAACCCACTGATGAAAAACGCAAACCTCATTATCCGTGTCTCATTTGCGATGAAGACCATTATACGAGAGACTGCCCTCATTGGGCGGAAGTTGTAAAAATCGTCAAAGGTTCCCAAACTCCCACTGTCTTGAAGGATCCTTTTCCAGCTCAAGATAGTAAGATGATAGGTTGATCCTCCAGTGCCAATGAAGAACCCATCTTGATGATGTCTCATGTAAGGATTGCGACTCGATCGCAAGATTATGGGAGTAAAAGCCCTGTTGATGGGAAAGAAGCAGAATCTTCTCATTCCAATCCATCAACCTCAGCGCTCGGTTCCGATCCACTACAGATCGAGAAACCTAACTCGGACTTAGTAATCAAACCGCCCACAAAGGGCGTACTTCGAAAGTCTGCTTTCAATCCACATGCGAGAGCGGCTCAGAATTACAACATTGTTGAGGACTTAGCTGTTTCACCCTTAGCAATGTCGGCTTTGGAAGCGCTACAATCATGTCCAGCACAGTGCAAATTACTTTTGTCGGCTATAGGAGCTGTTGACGCTCAGGACCCGAACCTTATAATCTTCGATCTAGAAAATAGTGCACCGCGTCTACCTCATCAAATGGCTGTCCAGATTCCAGTGAGTCAAAAACAGACCTGTTCATAGGACTGCGATTGATGAGGGAGCTTCCACGTGCATTATGTCGATACAGTGTTGGAGATCGCTTGGTTCTCCTTCACTCAATCAATCCCCAACAATTCTTAAGGCCTTTGATGGCCGTGGGTTCCATCCATTCGGCATTTTACAGGATCTACCTATAGGGGTTGAAGGAAAAACCGTTAATCTAGATGTGGAGGTGGTTGATACCCCTCTAGATTACAACCTTCTCTTGGGTCGTAGTTGGTCCTACGCTATGACAGTTGTTGTCTCATCGGTCTTTCGGCTTATCAAGTTCCCTCACAATGGAAAGATCGTAACTATAGACCAGTTGTCATACTTTTTATCCGACCCAGCCTCTGCTGAGAGTATTCAACACGTTGGCAAAGCGACGATCCCTTATAAGGATGTTGGTGTAGGGTTAGTTAAAGATTCCAGTTTATTGGGCACTTTTCCTTTCCCTCCTATCAATGCATCGTCTTCTACTGTAACAATTCATATGATTTCATCAAGAACCATCGTTAATGATGATCCTTGGATCATCCCTTCTGAAACTGAGGTAGACTCATTTGGTACTCTTATGCCTTTGAGTCCGTATGAATTTGCATATCAGACCGTGCAGTCGTTTTCCGACCCAATATCAACCCAAATCGACTTTATGAATGAAGTCCATGAAGAGTCGTTTTCAACATCAACCTCAGAATTAAAAACGTTTTCCGAACTTGTTCAATCAGATAAGCAAATCCGTGAAATGCTATGTGTCGATCAGTTACCATGGGAAGATCTACATCACAGATCTTCGTTTTTACCCGAGAGCGATCGTTTAGAAAATGATTCTTCATCAATATTTACAACTGAATACGTTAAGGACGCTCAGAATCCAATGAAACATCCTGATTCCGAGTTAAATTTGGGCAATATTTCTAAAACTATTCCCCTTGACATTTCAGTTAAGCCTAGAATTATTGAAAACGTTCATATAGGTGCCTCTTGTACGGACGATGAAATCAAAACATACAAGGCCCTATTTCAAGAATTCTGTGACATGTTTGCCTGGTCCTATGAGGAAATGCCAAGAATCGATCCAGCAATCGTAATTCATGAAATTAAAACCTACCCGGACGCTAAACCCGTTCAACAACGTTTGCGTCAGATTCACCCAAGAAAAGCTGCTACGATTAAAGCAGAAGTTGAAAAACTGTTGAAAGCAGGTTTCATTTATCCAATCCCGTTAATGGATTGGGTATCAAATATTGTTCCCGTGAACAAAAAGCAGGGGACAATAAGAATATGTATCAACTATAGGGATATTAATCGAGCATGTCCAAAGGACAATTACCCTACACCCTATATCGATCAAATCATTGATGATTGTGCCGGAAGTGAAATTTTCTCCTTTATGGATGGCTTTTCCGGTTACAATCAAAACAATATTCTTCCTGCCGATCAACCAAAAACGACATTCATTTGTCCATGGGGAACATTCGCTTATTGCAAATTACCTTTTGGCCTTAAGAACGCCGGCGCAACTTTTCAACGGGCTATGTCTTACGCTTTTCATGATATAAAACACATTGTGTAACCCTATCTTGATGACTTGCCTGCTCATTCCTTACATCGAGCTGATCACCTCGTCCATTTACGAGCAATCTTCATGAGGTGTAGGCATTATCGGATTCGATTGAATCCCCACAAGTGTGTGTTTTGCATTGAAACAGGTCGATTACTGGGATTCGTTGTTTCGAAAGCCGGAATTCGCGTCGATCCTTCGAAGGTCGAAGCTATCATCAAATTGCCTCCTCCTTCGAGTCTTCACCAACTCCAAAGTTTGCAAGGGAAAGCAAAATTTTTACATCGATTTATCCCTAACTACGCCGAGATTACAAAGGGTTTTACCCGGTTGTTGAAACAAAATACTTCATTCTTTTGGGATGAGATAGCTGAGAAATCTTTCGATGCTTTAAAACATGCATTGACCCATGCACTGCTGTTACATCCTCCCAACTACAACCATGACTACTTCTTGTATCTCGCCGCTTCCTATTCCACCATTGGAATGGTGTTAGTTCAAGAAGATGAATTCGGTACGAAACATGTGATATATTACCTTAGTTGCACGTTAAATCCAACTGAGCTAAAATAATCACATGTGGAGAAATTGGCATTGGAAACTGTTCAAGCTGTCCAGCGTTTTCGTCATTACATTTTATTACGCAAAACTATGGTCATTTCTGATTGCAACCCTATGATCTATATTTTGACCAAGCAGTTGCTGGGGGGCAAGTACTCCAAATGGATTTTCATCTTGCAGGATTTTGACTTAGAATTTGAAAACTCCAAGTCAAAGAAATCTTTAGTTTTCGCGGAACTTATGTGTGACTTCCCGCGTGTTGATACAGAAACTGTGGCGGAGGAGCCCATTGCGGACGAATCCTTGTTTCTAATCAGTGCTTTAGATCCATGGTATGGAGATATCATCACTTATCTCCAAACCCAAACCTTTCGGCCAGATCTTTCACGATCCGACCGTCAGAAAATCTGATTCTGATCCCAACAATTCAAAATTATTGGAGATACTCTTTATCGTCTTGGGGCGGATTCTATTTTCCGACGTTGTTTAACTCATGAGGAAGCTGAAAGGGTCTTAAATGACTGTCACTCTGGAGCTTGTGGCGGTCATATGTCTAGGTATGCCACTGCCCAAAAGGTATTGCATGGTGGCTATTTCTGGCCGTCCTTGTTTAAAGATTGTATTACTGCGGTCCGAAAATGCCACAATTGTCAAATTTTTGATCAAAAGATGTGCACTCCACCTGCTCCTCTTCACCATATAATTTCCATTGGTCCTTTTGCCAAATGGGGTATCGATTTTATTACATGTAACCCTCACTCGGCCGCGGGGAAAGCATATATTATCCTTGCGGTAGATTATTTTACTATGTGGGCCGAGGCGATGCCTACATTTGAGGCATACGGCAAAACAACTGTAATTTTCATATTCAATCATATAATTTCTAGGTTTGGTGTTCCACAAGCGATTATTAGTGGCCATGGGCGTCATTTTCAAAATGTTATGATGACAGAACTTATAGACCAGCTTGGCTTGCGTCACGACAGTTCAACTCCTTATTATCCACAAGCTAATGGTCTGGTTGAAGCCATTAATAAGGTTTTAGTCATCATGATCCGATGAATCATTGGAATTCATCAGTCGAATTGGCATAACATGTTATTTTCAGCGCTGTGGGCGTACCGAACCTCAGTCAAAACATTAACAGGGTTCACTCCTTTCCAACTAGTTTATGGTTTGGAAGTTGTGTTACCTATTGAGTGCGAAATCCCGTCATTGCGAATGGCCATCGAATTACTTATAGCTACTTCCGAAGAGGAAAGACGTTTATTATACTTATCTCAGCTAGATAAGAATCGCCGCGATGCTACATTAGTGATCGAATCTCATGCCAAGCGTATTAAGGCTCAGTATGATCGAAATCTAACCCCTCGGAATTTCTCGGAAGGAGATCTAGTCCTTTTGTACGATCAAGCAAATGATAAATTAGGCGCTGGAAAATTCGTGCCTATGTGGCATGGTCCCTTTGTTGTCAAGCGAAAGCTAGCCAAAGGGGCCTATGAATTGGCAGACTTTGACGGGGTCTCTTTAGGTAAACCCAGAAATGGTCTTTACCTGAAGAGATATTATGCTTAAAACAAGTGTGGAGATCTTTTAGTTAGGTTAGTTTTTCTTCTAGCTGGTGTGTTTTAGATTAAAGTGTGATTAGCTTAGAGATTGAGTTTTCCGTCGTTATTCCTGCTTATCTTGGTTTTACGTTTGATGTCGCAGATGTCGACGCCTCTCCAAACATATATTGGTTTCGCTGATGTCGCTTGTCGTAGTACACGGAAGATTTCTTCCGCAGCTTGGGTTATTTATTCGCCCTCTGACGAGTTGGTATCTATGCATGGGTTAAGCCTCGGTCAAACAACGAACAACATTGCAGAGTATAGTGCAGTGGTGGAGTTATTATCTGAATCTATTTCATTTGGGATTCGGAGTTTGATAGTGAGCTTAGATTCTGAACTTGTTGTATTACAGCTTAATAGAGTATACGCCATTAGAAATCCAGTTTTATTAAGATTATTTTTTAGAGTGCGTCTCTTGGAACGTGAATTTGATTATATCGAATATCAGCATATTCCAAGATCTTTAAATACATTAGCAGATGCAATTGCTTCTCAATTGTTAAGTAGACATGTGCGATAATCATACAAGTAAATTTAAAAACATTCCATAACATGTTTAACAAGACAAGCCAGTAATAACGATATCATATATATATAGGAGTGTGTCAAAAATACATCGTCTTCGATCATAGGTTTGAAAAACACCTTATGATCGGCAAAAATGATAGATACAAAAAGAAAAATGTCACATGTGACTACATAAGCGATCATCCCATCACTGGTGATGATCTCAATACGAAACCATTGCACGGGCCACCTTACAAAGGAACCTCCTAAAAGGTCCGAGGACCCCAATCACATAGCGCTGAAGTCGATGAGGGATGTCGTCTATGCTGGTCTCGGGAATGTCCCCTGTCAGGCACTCTAGATGACTCTCCAACTCGGCCAAAGTCTCTGCTGATTCGTCCTGTGGGGCTGGAGCCGATGCAACTGGTTGTTTTCTCTCGAAAGGCTAGAGAGTGGCTGGTTACTGTGGACCCACATCTGCATTTTGAAATTATTACTATCAGTTTTGAGACAATATAAAAATAAAAAAAAATTAACATTAGGAAAGTGTTGAAAATGATTTTACCTGAGTCATCCCACTGCTCTCCTGGAGGAAGAGCCATGTCTAGGTCTCCATGAAATCAACCCCAGCATAAGGGATGTCCTGAATAGAAAAAACCTGGTTCTCCAACCATTGGAAATACTCAGGTTTGAACCAGACGACCTCGGTCCCCTCGTCAGGATGACGGGCCATGACTGCGACCCATCGCATCAGTTTGGGCTCTCGGGGAAGCCCAGCTCCGACTGTAAGGTGCTGCGAGATAAGCATAGGAATCCTCTCCAGGCCAAAGCTCATGACTAAAGCCCCATAACAAAAAGTCTTAAGTCGTCCGTTCTTGGCCCTCGTCAATTGGCCCTTCACATTGGTTAACACAGCATCGCACCAGTTGAAGATGGTGCCCTGAAAGCAATCAACTGCCATACGCATCTGGGATCCAGTGGCAACATGTAATGCGGCAGCTCCGCAAAGTCTAGTAACAGTGAATGCAATCACCATAAGCTCAAGACGGGATATGGTATTTATGTCTATCCCTTTGTCTCTAGTCTGGCGGTTGCAGTACTCTAACCAGAGGCTATCGATAGACTGGCCACCTGCTCTAGTCCCGAACAGAATCAAGTCAATGCCTCTCTTAGGCAAACCAGTCAAGAAGTATATATCCGTCGGCTCAATCTCGAGCTGGTGGCCACCAATAAAGAAACACTGGTCCTGGCGCTCCATCTATCAACCATCCACTGTAAGAAATCCACCTGAGCCCTCATGCCAGGAATGGCCCAATATTTGTATAAGCCGCATGCCCTCAAAGCATCAAGTGAAGGTTGATGATTCCATGCGGCAGCATCCACGTCCTCGTGCTCTCGTTCGCGCCAATCTAGCATGATGTCTACCTACATCAAGCAAAAAGATAAGTTAAAAAGCTAGAAATAACTTTTCATTGGTCCATTTTTGAGGATTTTTGGGTTAAAAATCCTCGCGGCGGGGCCCGCACCCTACATGTTAGACACAGTGCGTGGGACTGCACTTTGTCTACATGGAAGGTGCGGACCCCGAGCTTTTTCCCAATGGAGAAAAAGTCAGGGTCCGCAGGTTCGCAGTGGTGAGCCTGCGTACCCCGAGCGCGGATTTTTTGCCTAAAACCCCTCTCAAAAAATGAAATGAAGGACTAAAACGAAAAATGAAACGGTTAAAAATGAAGAGGAGGATGATGTGGATTACCTGGAGAAGACGGCGTTCGATTCCAACGATTGGATTTTCCGCAATCTTCACGGGAAGTTTTCAGAGCAAAAGCACTATTTTCTCACCCAAATCACAAATGGTAAAAATGAATGGTAAAAGCCCCTTTTTATAAGTTTTTTGAGTAAGTAAATTGCAAATTTGTTTATGTTTCACTTTAAAAAGGTATTCTTGCGACATTTTTATCTCTTTCAAACAAGTATGAGTAATGTTTGTGTTTTTGTGCAAGATAACATGATTATTCAGGCGAAATCTATCATTTTCAGCTGGAGTCACCTTTAAGCTCTTTTTTGACTCCTAAAACATGAAAAGATTGCCGAGTTTTTATTTTAAGCTCATTAAAATGGAACTAAAAGACGGTCTATTTACAACTCTTTTCCGACCGTAAAAACATAAAAAGATTGCTGAATTTTTGTCGTTTCAAATTCGATATTGGTTATAAAACGACATGTCCTTGATTGATTTTTTACTTTTTCGGATCAAAGACACTAATAACGAAAAGTACTCCTTGGTCGTAAAAGATCAAGCGGTTCTCTCAAGTATTATTTTATACTTTTTCGGGCTTGGGAGACACAAATTTACGAAAAAGTCCAATCTGGAGTCTCCTTAAGTTTTTCAGAATCTCTAAAAATGAAAAACGCCGAGTTTCTCCTATACTGGACTCGTTAAAATTTCACAGTAAAGGACCTGTTCTATTACAAACAGGAACGGACCACTCCTTCTTAGGGTTCGCATCAAAAACTAAGTTGGACTCCTCGAAGGGTGAGCTTATAATCAAGCATATGTTATCCTCCTCAAGCTTGTAAAAAATAAAGAGGTACTTACCAGAAATGGTGGGGGAAAAGAGAGAAAAGTGAGTCTGCTTGTCATACTTTATAACCACTCTTGAACACAACACGTTCATTCACCTGGGTTGGGAAATCCTTTACCTAATAGTTGATCAAACCATATTGAAAGTCTTCAGCCAGTTTCTGGGTATTGACTTTGGGTCAATTGTCACCAAACCATCTGTCGTGTCGTTATGTGTTCAAGAGGTCAGTGCAAATAAGCCATTCATCTGCAAAATGTCTGTCATCCATTTTGACCATCCCTGAGTCAATCCTTGCAACCAAATTTCTTCAGCTTGATCTATGATTTCGTGTTGTGGGCTTGCCTACAACGGATCACTTTCTATTGACTTCAACTCATTATCTAGAAAGATGATCTAGGAAATCATCAGTACCTTGAGATCTGCATGCCTCAATGGCAGGTTTCTCGCCTTTGACGACAGTTTACATCATTGAATTTCGATCAAGGCATCCCATGACATGTTCGACATCAACACATCTTATCACATCTCATGGATTGTAGAGTACTTTGAGAGCCATTGTCATTACTGGTGGTTTCTCTCACGCTTGTTAACAGTTTACATCATTCACTGATAATCAAGCGGTTTCTACCATGTTCGATTTCGACACATTCATTCGCATGGATAGAATCGTACTGTTTCGGGACGTAGAAATGAAGACCCTGGATCTAGTTTCCACCATCCAGGGTGCGAGGAATTTTGTATTCATTATACTATGGACTATTCATAAATAGATGGCTGCATCCATACTGTGTCCACATGTGCCTATACTTATGATGTGTTACGAGATCATTCCTATATCAGAGTAGTAGTTAGTCTTCTAGTTAGTTTTCAGTCTCTTAGTCAGTTTTTATCTGAGTATGGGAATGCCTACCTCAGCGATGATATGATCTCATGTATATATTTTGCATTGAATGTTTTTACAAGTTCAAACCAGGCTCTCCGCAAGATGATCCTCGAAATGATAAAGTACTTCACTCTTCCTTAATGATAAATGAAATCCTCATCTACTATAGACTTCGCACTTTAGGGGGCAATCTGTTACACAAAAATATCGTCACCTTGATTATTTGCAGTCAGTATTGGTCTATCACCACCTATACCAGCCTCCTAAGCAAGTCTTAGACCTCATTTCTTCAAAACAAGCTTTGGAAATGAGAGAAAGACATCAAAAAAGAAATATAACTCTGGTTCCGCACTTTCTCTCACTTTTTCCTGCGGGCCCGCACCTTTTGTTCAGAGTACCTACGTACTTATATGCTTTGTATGTAAAGGGGAGGGTGCGTACCCTTGTGAAAGTCAAAAGGCACAATTTTTATCTTAAAAAACTAACTTTGGGTTAATTCTAGAGGTTTCTAGAAGGAATTTTGACGTGGATTGTTCGCTCCAAAGTGGTTCATGCATCCCAAAAGAGAAGGAGCTAATCCCTTGTTAGGAGGAGCTATCCCTTTGAAGGAGGATTCTATCCCTTTGAAGGAGGACCTAGTAACTGCCCTCCATTGCACTATAAAATGAGGCATTGGGTTAGTGGCTAGGGAGGTTAGAAGCTGAACATTTTTGAGGGTAAATGCTGGTGAAATCAAGACTTCCTATTTGAGCTTAAGAGGAGAGATCACATACCTTTTTGGCTTCATTTGGGGAGTGAGTGAAGCTTGTCAAAGTAGAGGAGACTTCTTGTTGGACCCTGGGAGGAGCTTGTACAGTGTCAAGGCAAAGGTTGTAAAGTTCTTCTTATTTTGAATTAATACAATCAAACTCATTTTTCTCAACAAGTATCTCATGTTATTTGTTTCATTAATTCCTTGACTTTCATGTTAAATATGTTTTATAATACTGGTTATTCAGGTGTTATTTAATCGTTTTCCTTGTTTGTGTTTGCAGGTTTGCGACAAAGGAACTTACTTGGACCAAAGGAGCGAAGGAATCCCCAAACTTGCGTTGGACATGAGGTAGGAATTAAATACACTTGTTTGCCATTATTTATAAAAGCACATTTAGAGAAAGATAGTGTCTGGTCGCTTTGCTTGTCATTAGGTCTTCTTTAGATTCTAGGAAGGTCTATCTTGTTCGCAAGATCGACTCATTCCGCGTGACATTACTGTATCAATATTTTTATTCTAGAGGATGTTACAAACATCGAGTTCTGATGCACCTTGGCCCCCTTTCGTTTAACCCCTTTCAGTATTTATTCATCATAGGACCGAGGGCTGTGACCTAGGGCTCAATCTCAAGGCACTAGGGCCTTTAGACTCCTATTGGGGGTCATTTTCCATGGAAAATTTGAGGGGCTAATGTTCACCCAGTGGGCTAATTTTGCATGATTTTTCCGTAAAAAAGATTCGCCAATTTCTAACTTTTTAAAAGATGATTCGCACAAATTTTAAAATATAAAATTATTTTACCTTAAAAATTGGCAACGTTATATAGAGACTATATATAGAATCATTATAAATTTAAATAATTTTACAAATATATCAATAAAAATTTTATACCTTGCATATTAGGGATTAGTGAGATTCACCAATGTTTTTAAACTTCAAGAAAAATTTCCATCCTTAAAATTTTCTTTGCCATTTTCCTTTTATAAAGTTCTTCTTCCCCTTTCCTTTAAGTTCGTCTAGTGATCGCAGGCTTAGCCAAATATTGGATCTCCTCTACATTATAGGTTTTGAGTTGGGGCTCTTATATTGGAGCCGCAACATGTTTGCGAAGTCCGATTGCGATAGTGCTTTAGTGCTCATCCTTTGGACTTTTATGCATTTGTGACCATGGACCAATCCCCCACATTGGAGCCCCTTTATCACACTTCCCCATGTGTGCACTATGTTACAAAGTGTCGATAAGCCTCAACCACCAATTTCCAAAAGTCAATATTGTTAGGTTCTATAATACTAGGAGAAATTTTGAAAGTTTGCAAATGAAGGAGACAAAGGACATCGATTATTTCATGACTTGGGTCATGAATGTCATAAGTCAGTTAAAAATTTATGGTGAAGAAATTAAATATCAAACTGTGGTTGTGAAGGTCCTTAGATCTTTGTCTACTAAATTTGATGTTGTGCTAGCAACCATAGAAGAAGCCAAGAATTTGACATCACTGGCAGTTGACGAGTTGATGGGATCACTTCTATCACGAGGGAAGGATAGACAAAAATAAGGATTCCACTTTAGAAACTGCTTTGAAAAGTTGGGATTCTATTTCAAAAGATAGAGGTCGAAGCAGAAGTAGATCAAGAAGCATAGGATGAGGTGGAAGACATGATGGTCAGAGAGATAGCCGAAAAGAGATAGGTGGAAGACAATAATATAATAGTTGATAAATCAAAGGTGACATGTTATTATTGCAATAAATTTGGTCACTATGCCCGTGATTTTCAGAAGAGGATAGTTGATCAACAAAACCATATAGCTAATGTCACTATAGAGAGTACTAACTACATGTTCCTAACTTTCGATACCATGCATGAACCTTCAGATAATGTGTGGATATTAGATAGTGGTTGCAGTAACCACATGACAGGCAACAAAAATTTGGTTGCAAATTTGGATCAATTTGTGAAGACAAAGGTAAGGTTGGGGACTGACAAGGCTGTGCATGTAGATGAAAAAGGAGTGGTCAACATCCTGACCAAGCAGGGGGAGACGAAGGCAATCTTAGAGGTATACTACGTTCCTGGTCTCAAACATAATTTAATAAGTGTTTCTCAATTGACACAGAAAGGATACAAAGTTATGTTTCAAGGACAAGAGTGTGTTATATATGAAAAGTCCCCAAGCAAGAAGTTGATAGAAAATGTGTAGATGACGAGGAACAAACGCTTTGTTCTAGTCATGATCTGAATGGAAATTGGCATCCACTCATGGTGTTCATTGACCCATGGTATTTATCCACTCACGAAATATACCCATGGTATTGTAAATGGCATTCATCCACCCAAGGTATTTATCCACCCATGAAATTTACCCATGGTATTGTAAGTGACACCCTTCCATGGTATGCATTTACCCATGGTATTGTAAGTGAGATCCACCCATGGTATTCAATCACCCATAGTATCTACCCACCGATGGAATTTACCTTTGGTATTATAACTAAAAAAAGACTATAAGTAACAAGTGGTGTTTTTTGAAATCACATATTGTTCACCACAATGTAGATTTTAGAGTTATTCTCTCTTGTAATAAAAATCTTCTTGATGGTTTTGTTTAATGTGTGTTCTCCTATTTTCTTTTGGCATTTCATTTTTTTAGATCTTGGGGGCCGCTCCCTAAGATATGGATTAGTTGTATCAGATTCAGGTTATGACTCCTTGGGAATGAGGGTTTCACACAAATTTCAGTTTCAAAGTTTTGTAACAAGTTTCAACAAACTTCATGCACGTGCTATGATCTCCACAAAGAACTTTCCTGGGCAAAATGAGAAGATGTTTTCCCTTCATTTTTTTGTAGGAATTTTTTGGGCAACAAGTTTGTAGATTAAATATGATCTGTTTTGTGAAAAATTGACAAAATAAAATCACGTCTTTGGATTCCTTGTGAAAATATACCCAAATTCAAAAAAATAATCGATTGAATCGGAGTCTTGATGACTATATATCACTGATTTAAAATTAGTTGTGTTGCAGAAATTTTCCTGACGACAATTCATGGATCATGGCTCTCGTATATTTTTTGTAGTTTTTGTGCATAATTTCAGAAAAATGATTGCGTATCTGAGCTCGTCTTGAAAAATCACCTAATTTCAAAAAACAAAATTGGTTGAGTCGGAGTTCAGATGAGGGAGATATCGCTGATTTAAAATCAACTATTTTTTCAGAACTTTTGTGATGGTGGGACAATTGCAGCATGAATTTAAGTTTCCAGAGTGTCCAAATACGGATTTCAATCACACGAGAAGATGCAGAACGGTAATTATTTTTCCAAAAACATGTTATATTAAATATTTTGAGTTATAATGACCACATTATGCCCATTTTAAATTAGTTTTTATATCTAGAGAAACATTCAAAGTGAGTTCCCTTTAGAGACATGCCCTCCCACCTTGCTTTAATAGGCACTTGATTCACATTCATCAGTTTCCGCATAGCAACATCTGGCTTGGGTTCTTTGGAGACATTCCCTCCCACCCCACGCTATGTAGGCACTTGCTACTTCATCAACAATCAAGATAATGGTTATGGGTCAACCGCACAAAATCCTTGTCATTGAAGTCCATTTGCTAGGCTACATAGTGTTAGTATCATAGTTGGTCACAAGAATTACGCGCTATCTCTATCCTTGGATCTTCATTTGTCATGGTTATAGGTCATCCACAAACCCACACTTGATCGAAGTCCATTTGCAAGGCCTCACATTTTTAGTATCACAATTGGTCACAAGCATTATAGGGTAACTCTATCCTCAGATCTTTCTTTATCATAGTTATGGTTTAACCACGCAAAACCCTTCTCTTCAGTGGCTTCTCATATTCAACAAAGAATTCTTAGGAGGGAACTTCAAGCAATGGAGAACATTGCTTCTTAAGGAGGGAGGAATAATCCGAATGGAAATTGACATCCACCCATGGTATTCATTGACCCATGGTATTTATCCACTCATGGAATATACCCATGGTATTTGTTGTAGTGTTTTCTTCTCAAAGGTTTACGAAAACAATCCACTTAAGATTGTGGATGCCAAACAATATCAACAAGATAAATGTCCCCTAAATATTGTAGATCTCCAGTAACTGATAGAAACAAAACCTACCAAAGTCTTGATTTATGCCACAATCATAGTTAAACAACAAAAAGAAACAGTAATAACCCTAATCTTCTAATGGAACTCATATATACAAAGAATAGTTTTTATGATAACACCTGTGAAGGGAACAAATAAATGTTACCAGTGCCCCTCTATGGAATGGGTTCTTGTCTATCCTCCAATTTCTTCAGCTTGTGTAGAGTCACTCTCCTCTATAATGTGTATACCTAGCAAATAAAATGTTTGAGCTCAATGGGAACTCAAATGGAAGAAAAATGGTGGTGGACAATGAAAATAATCTGAGTTACAACAATGAGTGCAACAATGAAAATAATCAAAAGTGAATAATGAATGGAAAACCCTTCTATTTATAGCAAAATATTGAGTTATCCTCGAATAATGAGCAATAATAAAATATTATTAACCCCATTCTTGGAATACCCACTTGGAATATTTTATTATATTTGGTTAGGAGGGAAAAAGTATTTAAATTTTTATTTAGAAATAATAAATAAATAAATGATTCATTTATCATCTCAATGAATTGGTTAATGAATAACAAAGAAATAATGATTTATTTAATTATTTCTAAAGGATTTAGTAAAATTTGACAAGGAATAATAATTAATTAGTGATTAACTAATTATTCCTAGAGGAAAATAAGATAATTAATAGTTTATCTGTTGATTTTTCATAATTGGGTCAAATATGACAAGAAATAATAATTGAACTATGGTTTAATTAATTATTCCTAGAAGAAAATCAAATAAATAGTTATTTATTTAATTATTTTCCATGGGTTTAATTACAAATTACTTAACAAAGGTGGTTTATTAAGTAATTTCTCACAGTGAAAGCAATTTTACTATGGTAACATTGGCTTTACATGGTGTACTTCAATCCATATAGTAAATTAGGTTTGATGATCAATTTTTTGGTGATAACAGATATCCCCCCGACATACGAGCGTTATGAGCAAAATACATAACTTAAGTACATTGTAAAGACACAATCACTAGACAACACAGTGGAGTGAGAGAGAGAGAGCGCGAGAGATGCCAATAAAGTTGAAGCAAAAGAGGATAGGGACAGAGGGGAAGAGACAAATACAAGTCTACTTTTATTTTGTGGTACAGGACCTCAATGAGGCAGGGGAGGCATACACATACCCACTGAGATAACTTAGTACAAAAATAATGGTGTGCCGAGAAACATAAATCTGAGTAATGAAGTAGATGTTGAATGGTACATGACATGTTGGCATAACAGACCTAGAAAATAATATAATGTATCCCATATAGATAAAGCACCTAGAAAAACATGAGCCATGACTTAATACAATAATATATGAGTACATGATATATAAGGACTGTTCCTTAAAACAATGGGTGGGAGGGAGGGTAGAAGAACCGGAGCAGCGTTATTGAACAGGGAGGGGCTCTACAAAACTAAATGGATCATCTGAAAGAGACGTGCATGCTTTGGACACTACGACCTATAAGAACCAACCCCATCAACTTTGAGAAATTGCATCTGAGGCTATAGCATAACAGGAATGCTTTTGGGCATGTTAGGGGCTACCTGAAGGACCACCCCCTCATGAGGTTTGAAACATCTCACACACATCTGGGAATCATTGGTACAATCTACTACATCACTAGACCATCAAGTGTATGGATCACAAACACGAAATGACCAAGTCAAAGGGAAATGATGAGTCCCTTTGCTCAATATGAGGTACTGAACAAGAATGAAAATTGGAACCAATATGCGCCGTCCTCTAGGATATTCTTCTGGAATTAATGAGTTGATGTCAACATAATAGGGCCCATGATAGATGAGGCAATGAGGATCCTCAACTAAGGCACGAGGGAAAATATTAATGTGAATCATGGACTGACACCAGGGATAATGGGAAAAGTGGTACAGATGGACAAATAGACGACTTCCCTTGTCAGAGGATAAAGTTCATGGTTGACCTAGCAGCAACTGACTCAACTCCGGAGGGAATGGGGATAGTATGACTAGAGGCCAAAATGGGAAACACAGGATGAATGGTATGAATGATGGAATGCTATGACATGAAATAATGGGACATGAAACATTCTCCATGGATGCAAGGGTGACTAATCATAGATGCTCTGAACAAGGGTGACTCGATGATGTTTCCACACAGAATAGACCCGATGGGGACCATGAAAACATGAGTAAAATATTGTTACTCATGACAAAAATCGACATGTGGTATGACAAGTATGAAGAGATGGACCTCAAAATACAAGTGTCGCTTTATGAAGAAATTTGACTTTAAGAGGTGACAAAGTAACCCTTCTTGGAAAAATGTCTTCCTAGTGAAGTATCAAATCATCAAAAACTAACTAAGACCCATTGTAGTACTCGATGATAGCTTTCCAATGATGCTGAAGGATCATCAAACTATGCTACAATTTGGTCGTAATGGGCGACAGAAAAATTATGGTTTTTTCTATGAAAGGACTTCTTCCCTCAAATTTGGATTCATTTGCTAAGTGAGCTGTGATGAATTTGGAGAGGAGGAAAAGGCCCTAAATATTATGGAGATTGTAGCAGACAAACTGACAGTCGAAATCAGATTTGCGACTTTCAGGTAGGTGGCCTTACTCACCTCTTCGATTTCAATGGTTTATTTCTTGATTTTTGGCACCTAATAACTCCTTGGGAGACCCCTCCTATTCTTCATTGTTGTATTGCACTTTTTGGGCTTAGAAGTGTGATTTGGCTCACAGGAAACAACTAGAAACCTACGAGCTCAAACTTTTTGGGCAGAAAACTGTGATTTGGGGCTGAAAAGGGAGTGGTCTGCTACCCTGGTGGGGGCTATAGGTTGATAAGTGTAGACCAATGTTTTATTCTCTAAACTGACAAGACATGTGGTATTTTTCAAGCATGGTAGATTTGAAAATCAACTGGCGTGAATGAGACTTGAATACTCTTCAATATGCGATCCAGAGGGATCAGGGGGTTTGAGGGACATTGGCTTGTTATGGGGTTCTCAAGTTGGTATAGAACCCATTGATGAGGGCAGGTGAGCCTTGCTATCGAGAATTGTAAGCTATTGGGATCTAGGCCAGGAGGTGTTTGTTGTGCAGGGGCATAATATTGAGCTCACATTACAGGATATTTATTTATTGACCAGACTGCCTCCCCTCGAAGTGGTGGGGGATATTCATCTGGTGTTGCCTCGTGGGAGGAACATTACTGAATTCATGGAGTTCCATTGTCCACAGGATGTAAATGTTAAGGGAAAGACTATCCCAATTGGTGATATAGAGTGGCTAGAGACATGGGCTGTTGTTGTAACTGTGCTACAGGTTTTCGGTAGCCAGGTATTCTACCACATCATTGGTGGGTAGATGATGCTTATTGAGAGTGTTTTGGGTGAGACCTACTATGGGTGGGCCCAGATGATGTTGTCGTCAGTGAAATAAAAATTAATTCTATGTAGGAAGAAGGGTGCTTTGGTACAGTATTGTGTGCATTATTCTTTGAGAAGATACCAACCATTCATCCTGATGTGCATATCCGAGATGGAGGGGCATAGGAGCCCAAGATGCATCATTGGGGGCCGCTACTATGGAGAGGAGGAGTGGGAGTTGAACGAGTGTTCCAACCTAATTGTTTCACACATTGGGATGAGATTCCCCTCTACATTGATGATTACCCTTATAGCGGAATGAACTATCATGGAGATCTTGACTTGCCACTTCCACCCAGGCGAACATGGGAACCAAATGGTATGTATTAATTTTTTTTTATGGTGCGTTTCATATTTTTATCACATGCATATGGTACTGAGTGTAAAATATGTTCTATGCAGACATAGCACCTTTAAAACCGACAGGATATGCAGGACAAGCCGCAGCACCTAGGGGTGCAAGTCAGGGAACATCGTCATCATGTCAGGGTCTAGAGGAGAGTGTGCTACTCACTGATCCATATCATAGATTTGAGGTACTCTTGACCGAAGTTTCAGAGCATAGATGAGATGAGTTAGATGATCGATACACAAATGACTGTATCAGCTTGCCCTCAGAGTGACGAGGTATCATGCAGTGCACAATGTTGGTTGGTCAGGTAGTACGTGATCTACGTGTAGGTGGAACAGAGCCTTTGGTGTGGGATCTGCCAAACAGTGACTAGATATGGGGACGTGTGGGTCCCTTTGGTTTTGATTTTTGTAACATGCTATGGGCATGTTTGATATATTTAGAGTTATCGGCTCCAAACAATTATATGATACATAATATGATTATACATTTTTATATGACGAGGATGGTTCACCATGTGTTTTGTTTATGGTTGTCTTCTGTGGTATACATGTGATATATGCCAATATAGAATGTTATTTGAAATGGTATCTACATAGTTATTCTGGGCTTTAGGAACATGACTGATAATATTGGTTTCAAATTCACATACTAACAACTTAACTTGTAGATATTTTTTAAATAGGACTTGGTTATTCACATGATACACACCATTCAATTGCATGACAAGTAGCAAGAAATCTAAACAAACATGAATATGAAGGATGTGATGAGCAAGTGCATTGACTAACAAACTGATCACTCCATCATATTTAGCATGATTATTAGTGGTAGATCCAACGCACATGTCATTCGAAAGGCCTAACATATGAAAGGGGGTAAAAATGTCCTAGGCTACCAAGGCTATATTCCGGGAGAAGCGAATCACACCCTCGACATGACCGATATATGGTGTGGATGATGGATCCATCTGAAAGGTGCAAAATACAATGGATGAGATGATGCAATCCACCTAACTTCATGGCAGAAATAAAGGCACACAAATAAAAGGGATGTGAGATGAGCGACAATTCTCGAGGTAGAGTGCACTGGGCGAATTATGAAGGAAATGGTCTTTAGAATCCTCCAAAAATATGTCCCCTTCCCTAAGCACAAGAGTAATCATGGGTAAACATAGATTCCATGATGTTCTCATTAAACTGGAAGATGGGCAGATGGGAGGAATACTGACTACATGATTCGGTCGCAGTACCTGGTGCATCAATCTAAGAAAGAAGGTTCACATATGCATCATTTGGAATGGTAGACGACAAGATAGTAGATGCAGGATCTACAAATGTTGAGACTTGGGATTCTATCAAAAGAAGTTTGATAGAAGCACGTCCAGAAACCTCATAAAGGTTTTCCTGCAAGGAACTCAAGGATGATGATAGGTAAATGATATGGCCTATGATGTCTGTCATCTCGACATCATGGGGAGGGAACATGATGGTGGGACTAGATTCCCCCTATTCTGGTTAACTAGGGGTACTAGAATCCATGGGTAAAGGAGTAGGGGTTCCACTACGAGTGGCCTCATATTCGTGAAGTGCTTAAAGGCAATTGTAAAATTCATAGAGATGAGAGCAATAATGGGAATAGTGACCATGATGATTAGACATGGCATAAGGGTGAGATATGCACAACATTATGAGTTTCTTAGGTGGACTCGCTAAGTTAACATGGACTTCAGAGATATTTGACTCAGGGAACGTTTCATGAACTAAATGTTTGAGATGAGGAAGCTTAGGAAAATTATTTGTGGTGTGCCCAACAACTTTACACAAAGCACATGGAGGTGATGGCTTTGGGGCCTTAATGGATGGAGGAGCTTGGGAAGCCTTGTATTTTGGTTCTCTCCTCTTAGATTTACCCCCTTATTTGGATGCTTAAGCAACAGGAGTTGGTTCTTGTTGGGGTTGTGATGGAACCAAAGTAGTGTCACGGGTTGTAGGGACTAATTGTACCGAAGTCAAATCATGATAAGGTCATAGCTTACTAAGCGGAATTCTTGCAGGGGGATCGATGTACCATATTAGGATCCCCAAAGTCATGTTAGGAAGGACTAGGAAAGCCATGATAGGGACATAAAATACTTCTGGAGGGGGGAAATAAGAAATTTATCTAGCCTACAAGGTAATGTCTTCATGGAATATCTCCTAGATGGTTTAGACCTGGAGGAATAGTTCCCGTTTAAAACATAGGAGAGGAACCCACAAACAAAGGAGGTCCTAGGGGTGGATCCAGAAGGCTCGGCTAGGATGTAAACAATGGGGTGTTGAGGAGATGACTGTTGATCAGATGTACCAGACTACTTGAGGGCAGCTCGTGACACTTGTAACATGAAAATACTCATAGAGTTAGGCTCTGAGATGAGAGGGGGAGGACTAGGGAAAGCACCCAACAAGGAGTAATATTTATAAACTCCAGGTGAAACACTGGTGAGGGGAGTTGGAGACTTCTTATTTGACACTAAAGAGATAGTGGACTTGGGGGACATCACGGATGTTGGATCATAGTAAGTGAACTAATTGATGGTAACAATCTTCCCTTCATGGGGGAAGCACATCTTGCAGAAAACCACAGATGGACGGCTGACATGGAATATGTGTAATTATGACCTAAGAGAGTCTTGTAATCTAAAGGGGCATCAATAACCTCAATGTTGACATGGACAGTCTTTCCCACAAGGGTCAGTGGACAGTTAAGGTACATGCCAAGAGGTTGGGAGGAGTATCCATCCTAAGCACACAAAGTGATGGTGGAGGGGAACAATGCAGATGACATAAGATGTTTCCAAATGACAACATACATCATATAGGTGGATGCACCTTCATCAATAATGCATCAGGAGATGATGGCATTATGGATTGGGACCGGTATATGGAACGCAAGGGATGAAGGTAATGGGGGATGTTCTCATGTATCAAATGGGAAGACAATCAAATGATCGTCAGAAGGATATACTATGCCCAAAGCAATTACTATAGCTTCCTTTTGAAATTAGCGTGACTGGAGGACTTCCAGCATCAACATGGCAGCAGGTGATTGCACTAAGTCATCTACTATATTGTATATATGGGTAGCTCGGTTAGAAGTTGTGTTACGACATAATGGTCACTTTGGGATCATGGGAATTTCCTCAGCTTTAGGCTGAGGGATCTATAATGGACCATTTGGTGTTGTAACAGGCTCAACATATGCTTTGCTTTTCGACTTAGTGGCGGACGAAGTCGATGGCTTGTCATATTAACGCGACCGAGTTTGCAGGTTGATATCGGAGAGATTAACCTCATCAAAATTCACCATAAAGATCTGATAGTCACCAGGACTAGAAGTTTGGGGGGGATGGGCTACTTGACCTGGCTTTGGTTGAGAAACAACAAATCCTTGCTGAGGGAAAGTATTTGTGAGCACTTCCGGTTAATATGGTGTAGGATTCTGAGGCGATTGTTGACCTCTAGATGATGCTTAAGATTCCCACATTTGGCGCATCTAGGGTAAGAGAGGACACTCACGTGTATAGTGGCCATTTACATCACAACATGCATAAGGATTGTTCATATGAATAGCCTTGTTTTGCTTGGGTTAGCTACCTCATTGTTGGTTTTTGGTGTTAGGCTCGCTCTCGTGGGGCTCACTAAGTTGATTACCTTGATTACTGTAGTTACCCTTGTTACTCGTCCCCTTATTATTTTTCTTTGAATTTTTGGGATCTATTGCATTCTGCTACACAAACACTTGATTAAGCCCACATCATGTTTGTAAAAAAGAAAAAAACTTGCTGAAAAAAAAAAAATTTGAAATTAACAACTGAAAATGAACAAGAAAAAATTGACTAAATCCCACCCAAACTGGGTTTGCAAACACTGTGTTGGTTGGTGGCTAAATTGATGGAAAACACACTAAAAATGTCAAGAGATATAATTTTCAGTGTGACTGGGATCAAGTGACACTAGGTTGTCGGAAAGTGGTGCAGCAACAACAAAAAACCAAAGAGGAAGATCACTGCAAAAATATAGGGAGATGGGTGAAACACCCAGGGCAACCAATGGGACCCTAAGGCCAATGACGAAACAATTTTTAAAATAAAACTATAGATGGTGACAACCTATCTTTATAGATCTAAAACATAAAGTTACAGATCTGGAAAATATGGCTGAAAGTGCTCCAAAAACTCAGACTACTCACTCAGCTAAACTCCTCCTATAAAAGTGGAAGCATACCAAAAGCCCTAGGGAGATAAATTCCACTTCAATGAGTAAATAAAAGTAGATCAGTGCCTAAGAGGGATGAGACAGAGGTGAAACAACACGGTAGACAACTCTCGGCAAATCCCAAAAATAAATCTGATAAAAATCTAGAAACACTAAACTCGAAGGTACTAACCTGTTTTGAGGTGAGATCACACATTTTGGGCTGAAAGGTCCACTCTGGTCTCCATATTGTACTTTTTGGGCTAAAAAGTGTGATTTCTACTCCTTGATTCCCAATCAACAAATCTTGGAAAAAATTTTGTCTCTATCGTGGCTGGTTCCTGTGACGTGCATAATAGATCGGAAAACTTGTGAAAGTAAAAAATTTAACAGATATAGGGTTAAAAAGCTAGAAAAAAATAAGAGGCTGAAAAAATAAGAAGCCCTAAGCTGAAAATCAAAGGTCACCCAGGTTTCTGGATCTGAAGTATAAAACCAGTGGAGTCACCAATTTTTTGTAGCGTTTTCTTCTCAAATATGTATGAAAAGAATCTGCTTAAGATTGTTGATGACAAACAATCTCAACAATATAAATGGATGCTAAACATTGTAGATCTGCAGTAGCTGATAGAAACAAAACCTTCCAAAGTCCTGATCTATTCCACAATCATAGTTAAACAACAAAAATAAACAATAATAACTCCAATCATCCAATGGAACCTAGATATGCAAAGAATAGTTTTTATTATAACACTTGTGAAGGGAACAAATAAATGTTACCATCCCCCCTCTATGGGATGGGTTCTTTACTATCCTCAAATGTCTTCAGCTTGTGTAGAGTCTCTCTCCTCTATAATGTGTAAACCCAACAAATAAAATGTTTCAGCTTAATGGTAACTCAAATGGTAGAAAAATGGCAGTGGACAATGAAAATAACCATAATTACAGTAGTGAGTGCAACAATGAGAAAATCAAAAGTGAATAATGAACGAAAAACCCTTCTATTTATAACAAAATATTAAGTTATCCTCGAATAATGAGCAATAATAAAATATTATTAACCCCATTCTTGGAATAACCACCTGGAATATTTTATTATGTTTGGTTAGGAGGGAAAAAATTTTAAACTTTTATTTAGAAATAATAAACCAATAAATGATTTGTTTATCATCTCAAGGAATTAGTTAAGGAATAACAAACAAATAATGATTTATTTAATTATTCCTAAGGGATTTAGTCAAATTTGACAAGGAATAATAATTAATTAGTGATTAATTAATTATTCCTAGGAAAAATAAGATAATTAATAATTTATGTGTGGATTTTTTATAATTGGGTCAAATATGACAAGGAATAATAATTGAACAATGGTTTAACTAACTATTCATAGAATAAAATCAAATAAATAGTGATTTATTTAATTATTCTTCATGGGTTTAATTACAGATTACTTAACAAAGGTGGTTTGATAAGTAATTTGTCATAGTGAAAGCAATTTTACTATGGTAAAATTGGCTTTACATGGTGTACTTTGATCCATCTAGTAAATTAAGCTAGATGATCAATTTTTTGGTAATAGAAATATTGTAAATGACATCCATGCATGGCATTCATCCACCCAAGGTATTAATCCACCCAAAGAATTTACCCATGGTATTGTAAGTCGCATCTACCCATGGTATTCATTCACCATGGTATTTACCCATGCTATTGTAAGTGAGGCCCACCCATGGTATTCAATCACCCATGGTATCTACCCACCCATGGAATTTACTAGTGGTATTATAATTAAAAGATATTATAAATAACAAGTGGAATTTTGTAAAAATACATATTTTCCATCACAATGTAGCTTTTACAGTTATTCTCTCTTTTAATAGAAAATTTCTTGGTGGTTTTGTTTAATGTGGGTTCTCCTATTTTCTGCATTTCAATTTTTCAGATCTTTGGGGAGTCCCCCCAAAGATCCCTTTCAATCTTTTTTTATCTTGGGGACCTCCCCCTAAGATCCATATTGAGTCATGAATTATAGTGATCAGGTCAGTTCATTTACAATTGCATGTTCTAATGGTTATTGATTATAGCATTTTCAGTTTGGACACTTGCATTTTTGTGGTTTAAGATTGTTGAAGCAGAAATAGATGGTCAAAGGTTTACCTTACATAAAAGAACCTGCTAGTACTTGTGAGTGTTCCATCTTGGGAAAGAAACACCATCAATTTTTTCTAAAGAAAGTTGCATATAGAGCAAAGCAACGTCTTGAACTAGTGCATACAGACTTGTGTGGATCTATGAGGACACAATTCATTCATGGAAGTTGTTACTTCCTCACTTTCATTAATGATTATAGTAGAAATACTTGGGTTTATTTCTTGAAGCAGAAGTATGAAACATTTGCAAAGTTCAAAGAATTAAAAGCCTTAGTAGAGAACCAAAGTGATTGATAGATCAAGGTATTGAGGTCAAACCATAGTGGAAAATATGATTCAAAGTCATTCCATGATTACTGCAAACAACATGGAATCATAAGACAATTTACAACCAGGTACACACTGCAGCAGAATGGTGTAGCAGAGAGAAAGAATAGGACATTGATGAACATGGCAAGAAGCATGTTGAAAGGGATAAACTTGTCTAATGAGTATTAGGCATGATTAGTTGCATGTGCTATTTATATGATCAACAGATCTCCTACAAAGAGTGTCATTAAAAAATTACCAGAACAAGCATGGTCAGGTATGTCTTGGAGTGTATCTCATCTCAAAGTGTTTGGATGTGTAGCTTATGCACATGTGCCTAAGAAGTGAAGAGGAAATTAGATAATAAAATTGAAAGATGCATATTTACTAGTTATAGTGAGCAATCAAAAGCTTACAAATTGTATAACATATACGAGATCAGATATTATGCAAGGAGTAAGTTTGATTTCCATATTTATGGAGACTCCAAAAGACACACACTAGAGTGTAGGGAAAATAATTATGAGATACATAGCAGGAACTAGATATTGTGGCATAAGTTATGCAAGCATAGAGAAGAAGGATTTGATTAGGTATCCAAACAATGATTTTGCAGGCATTTTGAATGATAGGAAAAGCACTTCTGGTTGTGTGTTCCATCTTGGTTCAGGTGTGATAGCATGGGCATCTAAGAAGCAGCCTATTGTAGCATTATGATTAGCATAAGAAAAATATGTAGCAACAACATCAACAACATGTTAAGAAATGTGGTTAAGAAGAGTATTTGACGGACTAAAGCAGAAACAACAAGGATCAACAACAATATATTGTAACAACACCTTAATGATTTCACTATCTAAGAATAGTGTGTTTCATCAGGAGAGAAACCATATTGATACTAGATATCACTTTATTAGAGAACTTATGAGCAATGGAGAAGTTCATTTGAAGCCTTGTAAATCGAGTGATCAATTGGCTAATATATTTACTAAGCCATTAACAAACTATGTGTTTGAGTTTCACGAAAGGAACTTAGGTGTTGTAATCCTAGCTGCGACATAGACCAGCAGGCATGTTTGAGCTGTCATGAGTCATGTCTTAGTGAGGGAGTGCTAAAATAAGTTAATTACTCCCGCATGAGGATTTGGATAAAATTAGAGAGTCGGTTAATTGATCGTTGAATAAAATCGAGTTAAATGATAGGAGAATTTAGTGTGAGGTTGAATGTCAAGTTATATTAGGCAAGTTGCTAGTCGAAAAGGTTAAATACCCTTGACCGGGTTCATTGTAAGAATCAAGTTTTTGTGTGATCAATAGAAGAGTCACAACTCGAGTGTTTTGTGTGTTAATTTGTGTTTTTCCCCCTCTACCTTTCTGATAGGCCCTACATTTTTGCAGATGTTTCTTGTAGTGGGATTTGTGCTCTTCGCTTCGATGTCCATTCAAATGGAAACTTCCATACAACACTCTATAGGACGTTGGGCATTTGTAATTGGCCTGTACAGTCTATTTAAGAAGAGTCCATATCGCCCAGGGATGGAATTTGACGACATTTTTCCCTCATGGGGAGTTTTTGCCGTATTTGACGTTTAATTCTTTTATTTCCCATCTCTAGCGATGTGCTTCAAAGTGTGTAAAATGCATTTAATTTTTTTTTAAAACCTCATTATTACCCTATATGAAACCCAAGGAATTAGAAGCATATATAGTTACAAAGAAAGTTCAGCGGGCCATGGGCATCAACAAAGGGAGTTCATTTGGATGAATCAAATTGGATTTCTTTTCCCTAACACCCATTCATCTTCATAGGTCACAACAGAATCATTGATACACCATTAGGGCTAGGTCATAGGACCAATAGTAAATTGAGGAAATAGAAGAGGACCAACCCTTTTTAATAATAATAAGGATCGAACCTTTAATAATAAGGGGGCTCAAAGCTTCTCGGTAAAATAATGTTTAATATCAAAATGAATTTCACTATGATTATAACAAGATGAAAACCCAACATGCATTTTGATTGCATTGGGTGGGCTCATTCATGGATGGATTGATCAACCTCCCTTTTCTCCCAGCTGCACTTTGCTCCAAGTCTGAGTAGAAAGCTTCTCATTTTTTTATAACCATCAGAAAAAACACACTTCTCTTTACATAAGCCTTGCTCAGACATAAGTCAACTAAAATTTTGTCCCCTAAACTAATAATATAGGGCACTCCAAAAATGAAATCATAGGCCAACTACTTGTTATTCCTATGTAAAACAACCACCTTATCTTCCTAATCATTGTTGCATTGATAAAAAAAAAGCTAAGGTGTAGAGGCCAACACAATAGACCACATCACTAGGTCATCATATAGGAGTGGTAACCCTATATCAATAAGGTAATGGAAATTAAAGGAAATGGTGAATAGTAGATCGTATTAATCATGGCTAGAGAAGATAGTGGCTTTATCTCCCACCCTAATGGGTTTATCTACCTTATAAGAAATGAGAAAGATGTAATAGATTATGGTATGTTAGAATGGGGGTCTTTTGAGGTTGATTCAATTAAAGCATATTTTTAAATCTCGTTTTGTAGAGCGAGTTTTTGAAAACAGAGATGAGCCTACTACTACTATTACTACTACTATTATTATTATTACTACTATTATTATAGGGCGAGAATAAACTGACATGACAAATTGTGCTCATGCTTAAGTAATAATAGGGTGTTTCTCTCTTAAAAATATAAAAAATATCATTTATTTATTTGTAAAAAAGTCCCTTTTATCTCACCCCACCATAAAAAGTATACCTCTTCAATGACATTCAGAGATGGGGTATGGAATTTGACATGTGCACCACATTACTTCATACACTCTCAATTATTCATCCATAAAGTCAATGCATCATAAACTATTCACTCACACATGCCCGAAGGAAGCTCTCTCTGTCTTTGAAAAGTGTTGTCGACTACACCATGTTAATGGTTTTTAGATTACCTATTGATTTCACAGGCCCAACAGATTCCTCTACATTGTTCCCACACCAAAATATAGGTGTCCCCATCCTCAGTTAAAACCAATCACATTAATAGCATTTGGAAAAAAATTTAATTTTAATTATTTATATACTAATTGCAAAGCATTCATATAATTTTCTAAGAGTTACTTCAAGGTCTCACAAAATATAATATAAAATGTTAAAATTCAATTATTTACCAGATTTATTTCAAAATATATATATAATTTTGAATGAAATCATTAATATAATTTCTCAACAATATTTTTATATATATAATATATAGATAGATAGATAGATAGTTGATTCAACGACAACAATGGTATCGTACTCTCATTACACGAGGTTGAATCTCACTAGCTGCCACTATAACAGCTAAGAGGAACCGCCAAGTCCGCAAGGAATGGCTCCTCAAGGTAAGACGAGACTTGAACCTGTAACCTGCACAATAGCACGAATGACTTAGGAGAGCGTTCGCTGACCACGAGACGAAACCCCTGCGGGAAAACAGTAAGTAGGCTTGGCCTAGGCAAGTCACTCCTCATGACTAGTCAATGCCCTCGCTCAAGTTTGAGCACAAGACCTCACCATCATTAAGAGTCTGGCTTTACCAACCAGCTGTCTCCACCGACCTTTTATATATATATGTATATATAAATAAATTTAAAGAAAAAAATTCAAAATTATAAAATTAATTAGAAGATTTTTTTAATTTTTTAATTATTATAGCATTATATTTTAATAATAAAAATATGAAATTAATAAAAAAATTAAATATTAAATATTTAAATAATGTGTGGTTTATTTTTTACTGATGCTTTTATATATTAGATAAAAACATTATACTTTTATATATATATAAAGAAAAACATTATATGTTAATAAATAGATTTTTTTTTACTTATACTAATATCTGTAAATATACGTTCTAAAATAGAAAATTGTAAATGCTCAATTACAATTATGTACTTACTGTTATATTAAAAATATTAATATATTAAGTATATAATATAATTTTAAATAAAAAATATTATAATAAATTAAATTAATATTCAAGATTTAATAAGTTATCTGTGAATTAGGTTTATTTTAATTTTTCCTTTTTGAAAAAATTTAAAATAAAATTATGTGTTGAAAAATAAATTTTTAACTAAAATTTAAAAATGAAAAAAATTAAATTATTATAAATAACATCACTATAGAAGAACAAAATTTTTAAACATAGCCTCCAAATATTTTTATTTTATTTATAAATGAAAAATTAAATTATTATAATAACATCACTATAAAAGAACAAAATTTTAAACATAGCCTCAAAATATTTTTATTTTACCTAATGGCTAAAATAAAATCCAAATTCCAACCATGATAACGACAGTTCACTGCCCTAAAGTGTTACTAGTTGAAACGCTTACAGACACACGGGGTTCACGGTATAAAGTGGTGTCAGAAGGCTCACACTGTCCACAGCCTGGCTGGCCAAAATTGTTTTCCAAAAACGCTATACACACGGGCTGACGGAGGCAGTTGGTATGGTTCTGTAGGGCGAGTCTGTTTGGTGCATGATGTTTTGCCAAAAACGCTATACACACGCGACGGTGGCAGTTGGTCTCGCTCTTTACGGCGGGTCTGTTTGGTGCATGAAGGTCGTCCCATCGGGATCCACTTCAAAGGTAGGCCCATGGTGTTCCATCCGTTTCCATCCTATGTTGTCACTTTCAAAGGTTCCGAATACGCTTATACACACATGGAGTTGACAGTAGAAAGAGATGTCAGAAGGCCCGTTCCGTCCACAATTTGAGTCGCAAAATTGTCTGCAGGAAAACCGCTATACACACGGGGCTGACAGTGGAAATTGGTATGCCTCTGTATGGCGAGTAATTCAGTTTTATATCTTACAAAGTGTATGTCTACTTTTAAAAATTCCAGTAAGATTTTAGTAAAAGTTGGCAAAACTTTTAAGAACTTCTAATTACCGCTATCGAGTTTCGGTTAGGAAAATAATGGAAATTTTTGTAAGATTTTGGTAAAAATTGTTAATTTGAATAAAAGTGGCCAATTTTATAAGATTTTAGTAAAAGTTGCCTTTGTAAGATTTTGGTAAAAGTTGACATTTTCTTAAGAAAATCTATATTTTGGTAAAAGTTGGCAAAATTTTTAGAAATTATAGTTACCCCTATCAAGTTATTTTGCGTGCTCCAGGGAATGATTTGGATAGTTCTTTCAAATTGTCGGATTTTTTGAAAAAAATATAACTGGATTCAGGAGACTTTTTAACCTCCGGGCAAATTTGCCACTCAGGTAGACCACGCCTAGAAATTATACGTTATATCCCTGATGATGCGATTCAGACACCATTGGAAGACACGCCTAGAAATTATACGTTATATCCGTGATGATGCGATTCAGACACTATTGGAAGAAATCAAGATTTAACCTCAATTTCTTCCGCCGGATTCCGTCACCGGAATCTCCAAAAAGTCGCATTATAGACAACTCCTTTCTATGGCAGTTGTCTATAATGCGACTTTTTGGAAGATTTTCCGGTGGGTTTTTCTGGTCAAAATCCAGTAGCAATTTATTGGAATCACAAGTTTGATAGCTAGTTTCTGCACAATCAAAGCGTCCCAGGGGTTTTTGACCGTGCTGAATCCAAATATGAAGTTAAAAAATCATTTTAACTGCAACAAATCAAGATTTAACCTCAATTTCTTCCGCTGGATTCCGTCACCGGAATCTCCAAAAAGTCGCATTATAGACAACTCCGCAGTTGTCTATAATGCGACTTTTTGGAAGATTTTCCGGTGGGTTTTTCTGGTCAAAATCCGGCAGCAATTTATTGGAATCACAAGTTTGATAGCTAGTTTCTGCACAATCAAAGAGTCCTAGGGGTTTTTGACGGTGCTAAATCCAAATATGAAGTTAAAAAATCATTTTAACTGCAACAAATCAAGATTTAACCTCAATTTCTTCCGCCGGATTCCGTCACCGGAATCTCCAAAAAGTCGCATTATAGACAACTCCATTTCTATGAGGGTGTCTCGATAAATGAAAAAATGGTTGTCATGTGCTGCATTTTTTTAAGAGGAGAATCCCACAACTTGTTATTTAGGAGAGCTGAGAGCCAGTTCCGGAGTGTAAGCATACTCTTGAACCTGCACGTAAGGCAACTGCCGACATGCCTGGTTAAACAGATAAATTGAGTTTCAAAACTCGACAGGCCAGCCCCTTTCCTCACTGGCACCATTTGGCCTAGTCTAATAGGGTTTTCCATGTCCTGCACCTTAATTGTGGGAGATTCGATCTCGTTGCTTCGTCGAAACCCAAACATCCTCTTGACTTTATGTTTATCGGCCTCAATGAGCCATCATTGTGGACGAGAGACATTTTTCCATTAGAATGGAGTTCTTCTTTAGCACCACCCGCATGTAGTAAGTATTTCTGATATGCCCCTACGTCGTCAGGTTGTTGATTCGATCTCTTCCTGTGCATAAAGAGCCGAATCCAATCCAGCGACTCTTTTACAATGTCAACGGTCATATTCGTAAAGTAGAACCTAAACCACCCAGGCTCGCTGTAGTGGCAAGAAGAACCTGGAGAAACATTCAACTATCTAGTTAATCTAGTAATCAGATGAAAGATGATTTTAGTAGATTACATAATCTACTAAAATAATCTTTCATCTGATTACTAAATTATTAAGGGACAAACTATCATGCCTTTGAACTTCTCACATACAGAGTATTAACTAGTTATGATAGTGTGAAGGGACAAAACTTATTGGTTAGTTAACACCGGACTGGCACTACTAAAATCATCTTTTATTGATGGTATATAAAATGAGTTTACCAGGGGTAATATGTAGCGGATACCAGAAAAAAATCTTTTATCGACACTATATAAAATGAGTTTACCATACCCATGTCGTGGATACTAGAAAGACTTCCTAGGATCAGTTAGACAAAATGTCAACACCACGTGGGCTGCAGTGGATACTAGAAAGGCTTCCCAGACTCAGCTAGACAGAATGTCAACACCACGTGGGCTGCAGTTGCTCCTGCAGTGAGAACAACTCTATCTCTGTCCAACCTCACTTTTCTTCCCCCAACTTCTTCCCTAAACATCGGTATCACCTGCTTCGACCATTCACACAATAGTCAATAAACTTGAATTCGACCCAAAGATATTTACATTAAAGCAAATACATTATCTATCTTCTAGTTTCATTACCATGAAATAAAATTCAAAGTTGGAAGAGAACACGTCGAGCGTGTAAGAGTTAGATTTTTTTTTTGAAAAAAACACTACAACACCAACACCAAAACGCAGCTACAGCTGTTAAATTAAACAAACAAATCTCAAACAGAGAGTGAGATATCCAACGCTGGCTGACCATCCATATTTATATAAAATCTAAGTCGGTTACATAAACTAAATGTGCCGCTTCGACTATTGATGAGGCAACAAAATCTGAGTCAGTTACATAAATTAAATGTTGGAATGATAATTTAAACTACCGTGGAGCGACAGCGACCACGGCATACTGTCTCTAGAAAATCTCCAATTGAGCTCCCTGCGATGCGATCAAGTTGCAGATTGCATATCGCACATTTTCTTGTTAACCTTCATTGCATCCTTTCTATTGTTTGCGATTGCGATTTCGCGATCTGATCTGATCGCATATCGCAAATCGCATGTTTCAAACAACTATGGTAGCGGCGGCACATCTTTTCTTTTCCTCCGATGCAATCGTGCGATGTTGTGATGGGCCACGCATTAAATTCAGAGTTTAATTCCCCTGCAGACTGCCGTCTTGAAAAGCATCACCGCCTCTTCTGCAATAAATACATAGATAAACAGTAGATATTTTGATTAGTTTATAGTTTAACTCAGATATTTATTTTCTTATAAATACAACGAACAACAGATCTGTTTTGTATGTGTAGAAAGAAAAAATAGAAGTTCTATTTTCTCTGTGAGTGCAAGTAATTTTGAACAGCAGTTCTGTTTTTGTACTCTGAGAGTTTCTTTTCTGCAACGCACAGCAGTGCCGAAACTCTAATTTTTCTGAGATAGTGAAATTAGTTTCAGGAACTGAAGCGTTCCTGTTGTAATCCCTCTGGGTAGAGGAAGACTATTTTGTAACAGTTTTTTTTTGTTATGATTAAGATCCTGAATTATAAGCAGAGCGTTGTTCTCTGTGAAATTTCTTTTGTGTTTGAAATTAACAGAAATTTCCAACATGGTATCAAAGGTAGTCTAGGCACTCAGTGAGTCAAAAACAGAGTTTGTTTTTCACTGTAGGAGCTGTAAGAAGCTTATTGAGCATTTTTTTTAGCAGAGAAAGTTTTTGCTTATTTTTAAATTTTACAGACAGTATCTCTTCTTTACCTATACAGAGTTAAGATGGCAGATGCTGGAACAGGTTTGACAAATTCCCAACTGCCACAGTTTAATGGGAAAAATTACGGTTATTGGTCCATAACAATGAAAGCATTGTTTACTTCTCAAGGAATATGGGAGCTGGTTGAAACTGGCTATGCTGAACTGGCAGATGCAACAGCGCTGGCTGCTTTGACAGTAGCAGAAAGAGACCAGCTGAAGAGTGACAAGAAGAAGGATGCCAAAGCCCTCTTTTTTCTCTTTCAATCAGTACATGAAAGTGTTTTTCCACGGATTGTAGCAGCAACAAAATCCAAGGAGGCATGGGATATTCTCAAAACTGCCTATCAAGGCATGGAGAAGGTGAAGACTGCAAAGTTGCAGATGTTGAGGAGAGACTTTGAAACACTCAGCATGAAGGAATCTGATACAATAGATTCATTCTTCACTTAGGTTATTGGGTTGATAACCCAGATAAGATCTCATGGTGAGATTCTTGAAGAAAGAAGAATCGTAGAAAAGATCTTGAGATGTTTACCCTCAAGGTTTTAATCTATTGTGGTAGCAATAGAAGAAACAAAAGATCTTTCACAGTTCACGGTAGATGAACTGAGTGCTTCTCTTATGTCTCATGAGCACAGACTGAGTAGAGGAACAGATTCCTCTTTTGAGCAAGCATTCAAGACTCAGATGTCTTTCTGCCAAGGAAAAGGTCGAGGCAGAGCAAATAACAGAGGTCGTGGAAGAAGCCAAAACAAAGGCAGATATTATCCTGTAAGCACAAGCGGAAGGAGTTGCAATCAGAACCAAGATGAAGGTTCAAGCAAACAGCAAGCTCATGGACAAAGGTATGACAAATCCCAAGTCCAATGTCATTATTGTAAGAAATATGGGCATTATGCAAATGAATGTAGGAAAAAGAAAAATGACATGAATAGTAGGCAAAATGCTAATTTTGTAAATAAAGAAAATAAGAATCCAAAGAATGTGTTGTTAACATGTAACATTGCACAAGACAAACAAGAAGATTTTTGGTTCTTAGACTCAGGTTGTAGTAATCACATGACTGGAAATATTGCAATGTTTTCCAATCTGGATGAAAATGTGAAATCTAAGGTAACAACAGGAACTGATAGTAAGATATCTGTCAAGGGTAAGGGCAGAGTCAGTATTCGAGCAAGAAATGGAGAACAGATGATTGTGCCAGAGGTATACTATTTACCTGGGCTGAAATGTAATATTTTGAGTATTGGGCAGCTCATTGATAAAGGTTACAACGTGTTCTTCAAAGATGATATGTGTACAATCAGAGATATACCTCCAAGTAAGAAAATCATTGCACAGGTGCAGATGACCAGCAATAGAATGTTTCCTCTCAAACTCAGGGCAGATTTGAAGGAAGGAAGAACTATTGCGGCTGTAACACAAGAAGTCTTTCAGGAACAAGTGAAAGATGTGAATTTGTTGTGGCACTTGAGATTTGGACATCTCAATTTCGGAGGCTTAAATCTGTTGCACAGAAAGGGAATGGTAAAGGGATTGCCATTGATTGAAAAACCAGATAGCCTTTGTGAAGGCTGCATCTTGGGCAAGCAACACAAAGAAAGCTTTCCAGCGGGAAAGAGTATAAGGGCAAAAGCACCCTTGGAAATTGTTCACTCTGATGTGTGTGGACCGATGCAAATACCATCATTTTCTGGAAATAGATATGTTTTAACTTTTATTGATGATTACACCAAAAAGACATGGGTGTATATGCTGAAACAGAAGAGTGAAGTGTTTGAGAAATTCCGCCACTTCAAAACTCTTGTTGAGAAGCAGTGTGGGAATTATATCAAAGTGCTCAGAACAGATAGAGGAGGAGAGTACATCTCCATAGAATTTCTGCGTTTTTGCAGAGAGAATGGCTTACAAAAGCAGTTTACCGCGAGGTATACACCTCAACAAAATGGTGTTGCCGAAAGAAAGAATAGGACCATTCTTGACATGGTTAGAAGTATGCTGAAGGCAAAACATTTGCCTCATGAGTATTGGGCAGAAGTTGTCACTTGCGCATTTTACATCTTGAATAGATGCCCAACTAAAGTTGTCATGAACAGAATACCAGAAGAAGCATGGAGTGGTCAAAAGCAAACAGTCACTCACATGAGAGTATTCGGTTGTGTAGCTTATGTACATATACCAGATCAGCTAAGGAGAAAGCTTGATAGTAAGGGGGAGAAGTGTGTGTTTATTGGCTATTGTGAAGAGTCAAAAGCATACAAACTCTATAATCCATCCACTAAGAAATTGATTGTAAGCAGAGATGTGCAGTTCATTGAAGATGAAGCTTGGGATGGAAGCTTAGAGAAGACAGTGTATGTGAAGACAATTGTGTCTCACGAAGAAGAAGTGGAAGGGATAGCAGCAAATAATCCTTCCTTGGTGGCTCCTCCTCCACCACAGCAAGTACAACAAGCCACACCACAAGCTGGAATTCGAACAGCCTTAAGAAGTCAAGGAAGTGCTTCTTCAAGCACACCACAGGGATCAGAAATACCCTCAAGTTCGGATGCAACTCCAAGCACACCAAGAAGACCAAGATTCAGAAATCTGAATGAGATTTATGAACAAGGAGAGGTAAGTACCAATACCGGTCTGAATTCAGTATTCGCTTTGTATTGTCATGTTGATGACCCAGTTCATTTTGAAGATGTTGTAAATGAAGATAAATGGATTGAAGCAATGAATGAAGAAATTGGTGCAATTAAAAGGAGTAAAACATGGGAGTTAGTGGACCTCCCTGAACGCAAAGATGCCATTGGAGTTAAGTGGGTTTATAAGACCAAAAGCAATGCTGAAGGCAAGATTGACAAGCACAAAGCAAGACTTGTTGTGAAAGGCTACAAGCAGCAACAAGGCAGAGACTATGATGAAACCTTTGCACCAGTAGCAAGGATGGAAACAGTCAAAACAGTGTTGTCTATTGCAGCACAACACAAATGGAAGATTTATCAGATGGATGTTAAATCTGCATTCCTGAATGGAGTGTTGAAAGAAGAGGTTTATGTTGAACAACCTCCAGGTTATGAAGTTGCTGGCCAAGAGCATAAATTTTGTAAACTGAAGAAGGCTCTTTATGGGCTGAAGCAAGCTCCAAGAGCATGGTACAGCAGAATAGATGCTTATCTGATTGAGAATGGGTTTGACAAGTGTGATGGTGAACCCACACTCTACATAAAGGAGAATAATGGTAAGATTATTATTATTGTTTTATATGTAGATGATCTGATTTTTACAAGCAATGATGCTTCTCTCATTACTGATTTTAAAGCAGTCATGAAAAGTGAATTTGAGATCACTGACTTGGCTTCTTAAAATATTTTCTTGGAATTGAAGTAGACCAAAGTGAAAATGGTGTTTTCATTTCTCAAGATAAATATGTAGAAGCTGTGTTGAAGAGATTTAACATGCAGAACAGCAAGGCAGTTGTGACTCCAACTGTAATGGGGCTGAAATTGACCAAAGAAGACAGTAGCAAGGATTTTGATCCAAAATTGTACAAGAGCATAGTTGGAAGCCTCATGTACTTGACCGCAACTAGGCCAGACATTATGCACACTGTGAGTTTAATCTCCAAATTTATGGAAAGACCGAAAGAGACTCATTGGCAGGCAGCCAAGAGGATTCTAAGGTATGTGAATGGAACGAAGGGGTTTGGTATTTTATACTCCTCTTCTGAAAGTTTCATGTTGACAGGTTACACGGACAGTGATTGGGCTGGAAGTGTTGATGATAGGAAAAGCACATCAGGATATGTGTTTCATATGGGATCGGGAGCCATCTCATGGGCTTCCAAGAAGCAACCAGTTGTGGCTTTATCAACAACAGAGGCAGAGTATGTGGTAGCAACAGTAGCAGCATGCCAAGCAGTATGGCTGAGAAGAGTTCTCAGAGATTTGTGTCATGAACAGGAAAATGGCACAACCATTTACTGTGACAATAGCTCAGCAATAGCATTGTCTAAAAACTCTGTTTTTCACAAAAGAACAAAGCACATAGATACCAAATTTCACTTCATACGTGAATTGGTTAATAATGGTGAGATTGTTTTGCAGCACTGCAGAACAGAGGATCAGCTGGCTGATATCTTGACAAAACCATTGCCAAAGAAAGGTTTTGATCATTTCAGGAAATGCCTGGGTATGCAGCAGTTGAAATTAAGGGGGAGTGTTGGAATTTAATTCCAACTGCATCACATTAATGCAGAACAAAATCTGATCTTCAGCAATTAATTTCATATTGTTCAGTGCCGTAAAAGTTCCCTGATATTTTGCAGAATTAAATCCCCTGCAGACAGCCATTTTATTTTTGCTGTAAAAGTCATCACCGCCTCACCGCCTCTTCTGCAATAAATACGCAGATAATTATCAGCAGATATTTTGTTTAGTTTATGATTAAACTCAGATATTTATTTTTCCTATAAATGAAATGCACAGCAGTCCTGTTCATTAACCCAGGCAGTGCAAGAGATTTCTGAACAGCAGTGCTGTTTTCTATCTGAGTGTAAGAATTTTAGAACAGCAGTTCTGTTTCTGAGAGAAAGAGTGTGTCTCTTCTGTAATTGCGCAGCAGTGCTGACCCTGCGATTTTCTGAGTTAGTAAAAATCGATTTCTGGAACTGAAGCGTTCCTCTTGTAACAACTAAGTTTTTGTATCAGTTTTGTTCACTGTTCATAAATAAAAGTTTACTGTTTTACTGATATTTAGTTACTGTTACACCAAGTGTTAAAAACACTTTGATTTTACTCTAAGTAATTTTGACGCTCATAAAGTGACTTAGCGTCAAAATCGCATTGCTGAAACACCACGATGAAATTTTTACATTGCTGAAACAACTGTTTCAGCAAAGCGATTACGTTGCTGAAACACCTGTTTCAGCAAAGCAATTTTTTTTTCTGTTTTCGCTGTGTAAAAACAGAGCATTGTTCTGTTCTGTTGTTTTGGAATTATCAGAAATTCCCAAAACAGAGTATTACTCTCTGTTCATATTTTGTTTGTTTCGGAATTTATCAGAAAATTCCCAACAGTGATAACAGAGGATTTTTCCACTATATTTTGTTCGGAACACGATTGGACAAATGAGGAAACTATTGTTAAGATTACCTTGAACAAGTATATCACAAATTCAACGACCTTTTCAATTGACCGAAAGAAGGAAACGCTGTTACCAATATTACCATTGAACAACTGGGTAATTGATTTTAAAGAAAAACGTGGAAGAGAAAAATATTCAACAGAGTGATTTAAAAAAAAAAAAAATAGAAAACTATTGTTCTGAGGATACGCAAGCCAACTGGCATCCCGCCTCGATATTACAAGAGAGATTACGATATAAAATTGCCGAGCCGGAAGAACAGCAGTGAACTCCAATTGTCCAATGAAATGGGAGAAAGATGTCGATTAACGTTCTTATACTTTCGTTTTGTTTGGAACCCCTCTCAACCATCAGCCGGGGGAACCTGACAGAGACGTGTGCACATTTGAACAATTAGAAACGGGGGAAGTGAGGCGGCTGAATGATCCCGGAGGAATACCATGTAAATAATTCATAGTCGAAGTCAAATTTTTTGCCTCATGCTAACGTCTCAAAATTACTAACTTCGAATCCCGTAAATCAATCCTTCTTGTTGCTGCTAATCATATCGATATATATACGCGTAGCACAATCTGTAACACACACATGACACTGGGATTGGCATTGCACATCATAGAAATTAAGGTAACAATCTTTAACATATACGGCCACTTAATACTTGAGACCATTTGAGTTTCGCCATTCACAGATTACCTGTATTCCTAACGGCATGACCCAAAACCGAAAATCGATCCCCTGTTCTTCACGACATCCAGTAGAAGAGATGGGCCGATACGAAAATATACCACTTGCGGCTATGTGGCAAGATATTCAAGGAGCAGACTCGTGGAATGGGTTATTAGATCCCATTAATCCAGTATTCAAAGCTGAGATTCTCAGATATGGTGATTTTGCAGAGTTGTGCTATGATGTGTTTGATATTAAACTTTCCACCAATGATCTAGGTGGGTGTAAGTACAGCCTTGATAAATTGTTTGAGAGTTGTGAAATGGCGGGGGATTCCCAGTATTGCCCTAAGGGCTATAAAGTAACAAAGTATTTGTATGCGGACACTGATATATTAGGGAGGAAAATAGAGCAATCTGTGTGGATTGGCTTTATTGCTGTTTGCACAGATACTCAAGAGATACGAAGACTAGGGCGGCGTGATGTTGTAGTAGCCTGGAGAGGAACCGAAACGGCTCAAGAATGGATAGAGGATGCCAGAGATATTTTAGTTCCTGCTCGATTATCAATTACTCGTTTCAACCACAAGGGCGTCGGAGCCGGATTATCGACTACTGCTCGTTTCAACTACAGCGGCGTCCGAGTGGAGGAGGGATTTTAAGCTGTTACATCTCTCATGGAGAGAATTCAAAATCTGCTAGAGATACTGTTATTTCAGAAATTCTAAGACTGGTGGAAGAATACGAGGAAGAAAATTTGAGCGTAACTATAACTGGACATAGCTTGGGAGCTGCTCTGGCAACCTTAAGCTCGTATGACGTGAAGAAAAACCTTAACGCAAATATAGCGGGACAGCCTATACCTGTGACTGTGTTTGCATACGCGAGCCCACGAGTTGGGAATAGAGCATTCGCAAGGCGAATGGAGGAGATGGGAGTGAAGGTGTTGCGGTTGGTGAACAAGAACGATATCGTTCCCAAAGTTCCTGGACTTGTTTTCAACGAGAACTGTTGGACATGGTTGAGTCTAATGTTGGATTGGTTTCCCTGGACATATTTTCACGTGGGCGTGGAAATTAGTTTGAATAATAACGACTCTCCCATTCTGAAAGAGCTCCATAATCTCGATCCTGCTTACGCACACAGTTTGAAGAATTATCTCCATCTCATTGATGGTTATATCGGAATAGGTAAACCTTTCAAATCTTCGGGGAAGACAGATCCTGCTCCAGTTGCTGCGACTTATTGATTGAAGACCCTAGCATTCCCCTTTTGGTGGCAACACTAGCATCAACACAAACAGCAAGATCAAATTATTAAATTTGGAAATGAACAGGAACAAGTAAGATGACTGGTTCAATCCTCTGAAACACGAGTGAGTAAGATCCCTAACTGAATTTGGTTTGGATTATATTATCACCATGGGCTCTTTTTGAGCAATTCATCTGATCAGCACAAAAGGGTGATTGTGGTAGAAAACTGCTTAGGTCGCTCTATGATAAACGAAACCTTTTCTTTTATTCCATTAACTTGTGTACAAAGCTTTGTAATAAAAATGTGAATGATTTATTTCATTATGGAAGTGCTAAGGATAAATGTTGAGGTGCCTTGGGGTTAAAACTAGTTTAGCTTGCATAAAAAGATTTCTTGAATGTGTACTTCCAGGCTGCCGAATGCCTAATACATGCTATAGCTGTCTGCAATGTGTTAGTGGATTTTTTATTTTTTTATTGAAAAAAATAGTTTATATAATGTTTAGTAAGATAAAATTTTGTATTATAATGTCCTTGGAATGAAGTCTTACTGGAGATTTTGGGTTCCAATCTTGTGCTACTGCCCTTTTTTACTAAACAAGGTGAATAATGAACACTTAAACTCTAAAATCAGAAAGTCCTATCAAACTTACATTTTTTTTGTATTATAATATTATAATATATAAATATCATATTTATAATATAAATAGATATGACTATTAACCTTTATTTTAATCAAAATTGAACATTTATAAATGTAACTATTTGAATGTATTTTTCAACCATATATATTTTAAATGAGTGCATGTTTCAAAATGAGAGAACATACTCTAAGAATACATAATTAAAAGATTTTAAAGAATGAAAAAGTAATATAACAATATATTTAATATTATAATAAATAATTAGTTCAAACAGTAATAATTGGAGCTGGAAATAATATGAAAATCCGTGAAAAATTTTCAAAAAGCGAAAATATTATTAAAATTATTTTATAAATTTAAAACTATTTATACAACTAACAATTTTATAAATTAAAATATAATAAAAAATAATATTATTAAATTATATTATATTAGATAACCGAACTCCGGAATCCAATAACGTGAATATAAATTCCAGATCAATTTAACGTGATATAAACTTCAGGAATCGAATTATGTGAATAGATGCTTTTGCCGCTTGATAATTATTATTTCCATATATATATTCTGTAAAAAAAATTAAAAATTATTGATTATTAAGAAATATTTAAATACAGATAATAAATAATAAATGAGTCAACACAATTAAAAAAATTCTTAAAAATTTTCCAATCCAAATAGGGTAAATTATGGTATTAATATTAAATGCTTCAATCCAATGACCTCGCACTCCACGTATAAAGTTAATTTGGATTTTATATAAACTGTTAATATATTTGGGTTTTATATAAACTATGAATTCAGATATCATTGGAATCGGAAACAGGGAATGGAAAAGGCGACCACGTGAAATATTGTATCGCCTGCATGCTATCTAACTCCATGTATAGAAACTTGATAAAGGAATGGTATATTTGAGAAGATGTTGGGCATGATACTTCAAAAAAACCAATTAGCCAGTTCCAACGAAAAAAATTGGGGAGGTGAATTTTATATATTAGATTAATTTTAATTTAACTGGAGAATAGTTAACATAATTTTGATTTTAATTTCTGGCCATCTTTAATAATTGGATAAATGTCAATAATTGATGTGAGAATATGTTTTTATATCATTATATCGTGTAATATTATGTAAGTAAATGAATTAGAGTTTTGCATGTTAGGAATATTTTTGTATTTCATTGTAAATAGTGAAATAAATATGATTAAAATAATAAAAGAGAAACTTTTTTCATCTCACTTAAAATAAATCTCTATATATTATTTTCCGTATGTATTGAGTTTTTTTCTGACAAGGGTTTAACAAGGGTTTAGGTTGTGTTTGATAGCGTAAGATTATTTTAAATTTGTGTTAAATGTGATTTTACTAGACTTGTTTGTACTAAAAGAAAATGGTGATAAATTCTAAAATATAGATTAAAAATGTATTCATCGAAGGAGCGCTTTGGTGCACTATATGTGGAACATGACTGATGCTTATAAAGAAATCTCGAACATGACGGATGCTTGTAAAGAAATTGGCAGATGTTTCTTGCATCATTTACTTGAATATATAATGGATTAATGCGCTGCACAAATAGAAGCACTTAAGTAAAACACAATTAATGAATGAGGGTTTTGGTTTAATATATTTAGACTAGGGAGGGATATCAGTACGGAAACTAATAAGATACACATTAATAATAAAGTATTTGGTGAAGTAATTGGTTCTTAATTGTATTAAGAGCGAGAGGGATGGTTAACGTTTCATCCCGTTAGGTGTTCCAAGTCTATGATTGTAATTATTAGTTTACCTTGGTTCCAAAAACTGGGTAACTTCATGTTAAAGCTCGCTGGATTCTATGGATTCTATGTATAAGTAAAATTTAAATATGTTAAGCAAATAATATAAACATTATATTAATATAAAAAATAAATTATATCAATTATATTTTTTATTTAATTTTCACTTCAAACATTATACTTAGCTTTATTTTTTATGGAGTTGGATATGATGTCAGATAAACCACATAAGTGTGGATTTATTTTAAGTGATAACATGGACTTTATATTTTTAAAATTTGTATTAATAAATTTGAAAGAGATAGTTGTTTATACCAAGCTAAATTTGTATGGATAAGTTTCGCTCATATTGAATTGAAACAAAACTAATTAGAACAAGTTCGCGTTGCACACGGCTGCCGAAAATATATGAGTGTTAGATGTTAGATTTAGGGTGTTAAATATTGTTAAAACAAAGCAATGACATATGCATATCGCTAGATTTCGTCTCAGGTAGAAAAAATGAAAAAACTGAGAAACATAATCAGTAATTTTTTTTATTTTTTAAAGATGAAATCATAAGCCGAGTAATATTTTATTTTTTAATAAATAGATATGTGTATATTGCTCGGAATGCAGTAACCTTCCATAATTAAAGAAGTGGCCATTGCTCGGAAAGCATTAACTTTCTATTATAAAATCAAGCATTAACTTTCTATTATAAAATCAAATCAGTGGCTGGATAACAATGAAACCGAAAGCCTAAATAGATCTGCCAATGATGAGAAATTGAAATTGTGCATTGCTGGCTTTTTACTCATATAATTGTTAGTGAAATTCTAGGATCCACTGACATTAGTGAAATTCTAGGATCCACTGACATTTGAAATGATGAGAAATTGAAATTGTGCATTGCTCGCTTTTTACTCATATAATTGTCAGTGAAATTCTAGGATCCACTGACATTACTGAAATTCCACTTTTTTCTCATATAATTGTCAGTGTTGTCAGTGAAATTCTAGGATCCACTGACATTAGTGAAATTCCAGGATCAGTGGACAACTAGTGATAACATTTTGTAATGTAGTGGCTCTGGTTTATATTTAATTCATTTTGTAATGTAGTTAGGAGTAGAGATGTATTTATCAGCTCTTGTCATTTTGCTTACATTTGATTCATTTTGTAATGTGGTTTTGAGTCGTGATGTATTTATCAGCTTTTGTCATTTTGCTTAGATTTGATTCATTTTGATTCAGTAACTACTATTCAATCACCCATATGGGGTAATCCTTAATTACATCTCATGATATAATTTGTATCAAGGGTTTGTTATTGCATGTAGATATGTATACGTATGGCTATATATCATTTTGGGAGAAATGGATTTAAACAGTTATATATCATATTTATTTATGGAGCCTTGGACTTAAATGCCTATATATCACATCTAGATATATATTTATTTCTGGAGCATTGGATTTAAATGGCTATATATCACATCTATTTCTGGAGCATTGGATTTAAATGGTTATATATCATATCTATTTCTGGAGCATTGGATTTAAATGGCATCAGATTTTTCTAACTGAAACTCTTTTGCGTTTGGTTTTTTTCTCCATATAATATGGAGGAGAGCAATACATGCATTCATTCCGTGCAGGATGCAAGCTTATATAAGAGGTGCTTTGCATTTACACGGTCGAGTGTTGGAAGCATTTCTCAATTCCAAAATAAAGCTTGAATGGAGTATCGTATGCACATTATTGCATGGTTTCCGTGATATCATTGAGTGATTATAAAGATGGCACAGTTTGTTTTCATTTATATTATATTATATATATATATATTGAAGTTTCCAATTTTCCATCCTCATAAAAGTTTTAGAGATAGGAATGCAAAATAGTGCCCCAGTTTACTTTCAATGATTTTAAAGATATATCGTTGTTTCCAGCATCTCAGCATCAGTGCTTGATGATCTCCGTTGCTTTAGTTTGGACCTTCATTACTTGGTTGTTTAGATTGGTTCGATGGATTGGCAGGCGAGATTATTTAAGGGTAGGATTAATTTATACAATTAGAACTAAATTACTTTGTTCCATGTATGGGGTTATTAATAATTGCATGCAGTCGGTAGTCCCTGCCGGGTTCTGCCACAACAATTGGTTTGAACGAAGTGCCCATATTCAAGAAAACATCTCGAGCTTGACAACTTCGCCGACCGCTGCATAGAGCAAATCCCATGCATCAGTGTTCTCTGTCAAAGGAGTTGTGGGTGGGGATGAGACCTGTGAAGGACCCTTAGAGCTTCCCGTGGACCAATCTATATTTAATAAAATAATGGAATTGATTTTAGCTAGTAACACTCTTCCTACCAATTATTCAAACTAAAACCTATAAATCTATATGCAATAATAATTCATACTTAAAATTAAAAGTAAATTAATAAGAAAACATACCATGAAAGCTTAATTAATTTAAGACAGGACGTTTTGTGCTCAAAATTTTAATACTCGAGGCGTGTATCATCTCTCATCGCTCATGTGGAGGGCCAATCTCTCCACATCGGACAACTAAGTCGGGTGAAGTGTTCGGAATGACACATTGGCCGTCATGTTTCACGAATTTGTTTTTTTTTTTTTTCACGACTTATTGTAGCTAGTTTTCTTAGTTTTTTTCGCTTTCATCACCGCGCTTCAGAAAGCCATAGGGGATGCTTTTTGTACGCAAATCGATTTTATAAATCAAATAATATCTTATTAGCTCTACAGTGCAAGTCGCTTTTAGTGTTTGTTATTATCACTGGAAAGTCATTTCCTCAGCTCTACGTGCATTGTTAAAGTTATATTTGTTTCCAGCAACATCACACCTGTTGTCCAAGAATACTATTGTTCTGAGCCATCCTTTGAACGTAGATTTTCAGCATAGTACCGAGAGAAGGAGCCTACTACCATTTGTTGTGCAAGAATACTGTTGTTCTGGTATATATATATGTGTTCCACACTACGCTGTCTCATTCTCAAATACACCGATGTATTAAAATCGGATAGTATATCATTGTTGATCTATTATTCCAATACTACTGCAATGTTGAAATGGTGTTACCATGCTATGCATGATTTTTAATGTGCTCCACATACCACAGTTATGACAGTGTTTTTTTCATGATATTACTATATTGAAAGAGAGTATTATAATGAAATGTAGTGGGTATTCAAAAGCACTTTGATATCCACTCTAATACCTCTATCAGAATCATTTTTTTAGCAACAAAAGTTTTTTTGTTACACTATGCATTCAATCATATCAATGGTGGGAATAATTCTCATTGGCAAGGAGAACTATCTTGAGTGGCCCCGGATGATAAAACACACCCTCATTTTCAATGAGTTCTAGAAGGGAGTGTGCATTGGAGATGGAGATAAAGAACCTAAACAGCCTAACTCAAACAAAGAGCTCGTCATTTGGGAAAATAAGAACAACAAATCTTATGCATTAATCGCAGCATCTGTAAATGAAGAGGTGAGTCGCCATATTTCACCATTTTCAATTACTTTCAAAGCCTTTCAAAAGCTGAAAGAACTTTATGACTCACATTCTGCACTTGAAGTTGTTCAACTCATGATTAAACTCTTCATTCTTGAATACAAAATAATGATCATCTTGCTCTTGCATCTGAAGTAAAATCTATAATGCATGATATCAAATCCACTAAGGTTGAATTGGATATTCCTCTTATCGATTTTCTCAAGGAATTTTATCCTACTTACTCCAATTATCTTAAGTCATTGCAAGCAAATGGAAAACTTAAAGATATTACCTTTGACTCTCTTGTAAAAATAATTGCTGAAAGACAGAAAGATTTTGGAAAGAAGATAAACAGTGAATCTTCTGAAGAGGCTGTGTGCCTTGCTCATAAAGAAAATCATCCTGCTCAAGAATTCTTTCAGAGGAAGAGGTGCTCGAAGAGGAAGAGGAAGATATTTCAGAGGCAGGGGGCAGACACTCTCAAGGAGAAAAGGTAGATTTGCCTACATATGCTACAAAAGAAATGGATCACATGATGCCTCTACATGCAAGTTACCTTGGGACAAAATTGAGCAGCAAAGAAATCAACCCAAAGGTAAAACTAATTATACAAACAAAGGTAAAGCACCTGAATCCACTCACTATGTTGTGGCACAATGTAATATTCGATTAAATGAAGATTTATTTAATGCTTCACTTGATTCTTGGAAAATGATTGGTTGCTTGATTTAGGAGCAACTTGCGACATGACTCAGAAAATATTTTTTTGAAGAATTTACTGACAATGTTGATGGAGAAATATACTTTGCAGCCAATCAAAAATCAAGCCATTAGGGCTTGGCACAGTCAGGCTTAAATTGCCTGGTCTTCCAGACTTTCTTCTGCATCATGTTCTATATCTCCCACAGCTCAAGAGAAACTTGCTATCCTTGGTCCACATCTGCCAGCAAGGTCACTCCATTCATATGTTTTATTGCAAGATTAAGGTGAGAAAAGCATCTGACCACTCACTTGTCATGAAGGGAATAAAAGAAGAAAGGCTTCTCAAGCTGTAAGGTACCTCTGCTCATGCACAACATTTCTCATACAATTCTCATTATGAAGAAGGTACACTTCCATCAACTTTATTATGGCATGCTAGATTTGGACATTTGAACTATAACAACCTCCGCTTGTTGAAGAAAAATGGTGTTGCTAGTTTGCCTACAATTCCTAGGAAATTTAAGCAATGCGATGCTTGCATTCTAGGAAAGCATAGCAAATAGTTTTTTCATGATTTACATTCAAGAGCACATAGAAAACTTGAACTCATTCATTCAGATTTATGTGGTTCAATGCCTGTTCCTTCTACAAATGGAAATAAATATATGATGACATTTATTGATGACTACACCAGAATGTGTTGGGTTTATTTATTGAAGAACAATCTGAGGGCTTTTAAAACATTCAAGAACTTTCATAAAATGGATTGAAAATGATGCACAATCTCAGTATTGGGTCTTTCGCACTGATAATGGAAAAGAATACCACATTCAAATGAATTTTGA
>APFE030104314.1:26414-50608 GCA_000404065.3 Pinus taeda | reverse complement strand
TGGCACTTGGAAGCTGGTTGATCCTCCATTAGGAACCAAACCAATTGGCTACAAGTGGGTCTACAAGAACAAGTACAAAGTTGATGGCTCACTTGACAAGCACAAAGCTAGGCTTGTCGCAAAAGTTTTTGCACATAAGGAAGGGGTTGATTATGAGCAGACTTTTGCCCCCACAGCAAAATAGGCTACCATTCGGACACTCTTTGCCCTAGCAACTCAAAATGGTTGGAAAGTCCATCAAATGGATGTAAAAACTGCTTTCTTGAATGTAGATCTAAAAGAGAATGTTTTTATGTCCCAGCCTAAAGGATTTGCTGTGAAAGGACATGAACATAAAGTATGGAAACTTGTGAAGTCCTTGTATGGCCTCAAACAAGCACCACGAGCATGGTATGAAAAATATACTGAGCATCTTCTGAAACTCAATTTCAAACATTATGATCTTGATGATGCAACTTTATTTCTAAAGAAAGTTGGTGAAATAGTTGTATATCTTGTGGTATATGTAGATGATCTTTTGGTGACAGGGAACAATGAAAGATACATTGCATCCATAAATAAGGAATTGGGGAAAAGTTTTGAAATGATTGATTTGGGCTATGTTCACTACTATCTTGGTATTGAAGTAACCCAACATCCGAAGTTCATATTTCTTTCTCAAAAGAAATACATTGGAGATCTATTGAACATGTTTGGCATGAAAGAATACAATCCTCTTACCACTCCAATGGAACAAAACTTAAAGCTCACATCTATTGAAGGAAAAGAATTTGAGGATGCAACAAAGTATAGACAGCTTGTAGGAAGTCTCAACTACCTAACTACTACCAGACCAGACATTTCGTTTGCTGTTGGAATCCTCTCCAGGTTTGTACAAAAGCCTTGTGAAGGACATTGGTCTACTGCAAAAAGAGTTCTAAGGTACTTGAAGGGAACTCAAGACTTTGGAATCAAGTATACACAGGTGGAGGACTTTAGTTTGATTGGATACTCTGATTCAGACATCGATGGAGACAAAGAAACTGGGTATCTACTTAAAGATATGCTATGAGTCTTGAATCAATAGCTATCTCAAGGAGATCACGCAAACAATCAGTTCCAACAGATTCCACAAGAGAAGCAGAATACGTGGCAGCAGTTGAGGCAACAAAAGAAATTATGTGGCTCAGGAAAATTCTTGAAGATTTGCAGCTAAAACAAGTATAATCAACTCCAGTCATGATTGACAATACCTCTGCAATAAAGTTGGCCAAGACCCTAAAGGTCCATGATCGAACGAAGCACATCAATACTAAATATCATCTCATTCGACATCATGTTGAGGCCAAGACAATCCATCTCCATCATTGTTCCAATAATAAGCAAATTGCAGACATCTTCACCAAAGCGCTTGGAAGAGAAAAGCTTGAACGATTAAGAATGATGCTTGGACTCACCAACATCCCTCCAGATTAAGGGGAGAATGTTCACACCTAATCATCAGGATTGGGTGAATAAATCAATTGATGTAAATAAACAATGAGAAATATGAACAGTCATCGAGAGAGGAAGTGAACAGTCTCCCTCATGTATATAATAAAGACCTACCTAAAGGAACAATATGTATTAATTCGTGGAGTTCCTACCCGGGCTGATAGTTTCTCCCACCAAGAGGCTAATTCTCAATGTCGTTGATTATATTTTCTTTTATTTTGTGATCTAGTTGCATAACATTTGGTATTAGAGCTTTGGATTCTAGGGTTCACTACTTCAACATATCATATTGGAATTTTCGCTATACGTTTTTTTATACGAGGTTTTAGAAGTAGAAATTTCGACCAAATAGAGCCAAAATGTTGGTGTACTTCATGTAAAAATTTTAGATCATTGTTCACTATATTTTCTAAGATATGGTCTGAAGTAGTAAAGGTTTTTGCAAGCTCCAAGATTCAATCTCAAACATGTGATGTAGGGAAGCATGTCATAAATTTCTCTCTAAGCATTAGATTTAAATTTTGTAAAAAGTGACTGAAAAGGCATGAACTTTAGTTTTTTTTATCTCATTTTTAGGGTTGAAGGTCAAAAAAGTAACACACGACATTCCAAACAAGTTATCTCCAGTGAACCAATCTATAATCAAGACATCGTGCGAGATTGGGCATAAAGGTTTCTTGAAGAATTCAATCTTGGTATGACTAGTGGCAGTGGAAAGAAGACTCGGAGGGCTACCATAGGATGAAATTTCAGACTTTGAGATATGAAATTATCGAGATACAATAGTTTCAAAAATCAAGCTCCTAAAAAGAAAGAAAAATGTGTAATTTTTTTTTAATTTTGCATAACTTTCGTTTGAGAAATTAGTTTGAAGTGATTCAAAGGGCATAATGAAGCATAGATATCATTGTTTGATTCTGAAATTCTTTGAAAAAAAACGGACACATGTAGTAAGAAACCAAAAATCTCTACTATGACGCATGAAAAAGAGGAAGAAACGCAACATGATATATCAAAATTACGAGACCAAGTGCAACAAATTTCACTCTCGCAAGGAGTAACAAAAAATGAACAAGAAGCTAACATGGATGGTTTAGAAGAAAAAATAAAAGGAAACATAGAAGGCTTGAAGGATTGTTTAAAAGCATATATGAGAGTTTTAAAAGTAGACATGGACGCGATGAATGCCAAATTGGAAGGGTTGACAAAGTTATTGCAAGAAAGGCTTCCAAGTGGTGATAAGGTAATCCATGAAAATCATGATGAGGACCAAAGGAATATCAATTATGATTTTAGAGACTTCATCACTGGGTTTAAGAACCACCACATACCAAAAATCAGCATGATTAAGTTTGATGACAATGATCTGGTGACATGGATACTTTATATGGAGCAATTCTTTGATTTACATGATGTGCCACACATACAAAAGGTGCACATTGAATCTTTATATGTAGAAAAAAAATCAGTTTTTGTGGCAGCGATGACTTTCTTCTTGTAATTCAATTGCCACTTTCACAATCTTTGTGGAAGAATTGGTAGAACATTATGGGGATACAAGGAGAAACACCTTTTTTAGCCAATTGATTAATCTCAAACAACACGGTTCAATGGTGGAGCACATATAGGACTTCCAAAGATTAAATATCAAGGTAGATGATACTCCAGAGGAGCATAAGATTGATGTATTCATATAGAATTTAAAGGATAATACCCAACAAGAAGTTCACCTTTGGAAACCTAATTCATTGGAGGAGGCATTCAAGGTGGCAAGAAAAAATGAAAGAAAATTTATGGAAACAAGGAAGTCTACCACTCAAAACTATAGAGATGGAAGTTTTTTTTCTCCTAGAATCCCGAAACCTACAAGGTTGACACCACAACGACCGGAGGAAAAAGAGCAAAAGGGATTTGTTACAGTTGTGATAGAAAATACACTAAGGGTCATAAGTGTGCTGAGAAGAAATTATTTTACATAGATTGTGAAGAGCAGGAAGAGAAAGAACAAGAAACATCAAAATAAGAGGATCTACACCAGGAACCAACCACAGAGAAAGAAGAAATGCATCCGACCATATATTGTAATGTAATGCATTTGCAGGAATTACCACTCCTAAAACTCTCAAGAATTACCCTTAATTTCATTCATTGTAAAATAATCAATGAATTGAATTGATTTATATATCCAACACTAGAGTGCCAAGTGATGGTTGCAAATGGAGGAACTATAATTTGCTAAGGGAAGTGTTATAATATCAATCTAACCATGGGGGAATATGTATTGAATAGTCCAATACTTCCACTCTAATGGGTGGTCTTGATGTTGTATTAGGAGTCCAGTGGTTACGATCTCTGGGCATGAAAAAATTTAATTTTCAAGAACATTTCCTATTAATTATATTAATTATGGTATTGTCATATTGGTGTGTTTTCAATATAATTATTATATTTATTTTATTCATAATTTATTTAAAATTGTCATAATATATATATATATGTGTGTCGTGTGTGTGTGGGGGTTTTATTGATCAATTAATTGATATGTTTTTTGATTTCTAGGCAAGATGGTTATTACCGAGGGACCTTGACAAATTGAGCTAATGCTTGAAAGCTATATAATGATATAAACTAAATATTATTATTATATTTAAATTAGTTTCCAAAATTTTACTGTAAAATTAAATGAAGTAAATTTTTTAATCAAACATATTAAAATTTTTCCAACTTTATAATTTTTTGAAAATAATGTAAAAGTAAGATGTTTTTTTTTGAAACCACATGTATTTTCATTATTTTATTAATAATATATTTCATCATCAAACTATCATCAAAATATAAGTTTTTCCAATTTATTAATAAATTTATGAATTTTTAAATTTAAAATTTAACAATTATTATTATATATAAAATTACATAGAAGTATAATAAAAAATCTTATTGCAATTTTTTAAATCAAAAAGAATAACTTCAAATTTCAATATTAACAACAAAATACACTAGTAGAATTTAATTTTAAAATATATATATATATATATATTTCCTTTTGGTTTTATTCATCAATAATAACTTGATGCAGGGGCTGAGCTAGCCTGCAAACCAGGATCTTTTAAAATCTGTGCATCTGAGAATAAACTCAATTCAGAGAGTCTACTCATTTAATTTCGGAAGCTCATAAAAAATCCACCATGTTTATATGCGCGCCCTTTTTATTTCACAAGCTGAACCTGGTTAACAACTCTGTATGAAATCCTATAAATTAACATGTATAATACTCAATAACCAAAGCCTCAAGTTCTTTTGTAAAATGTGGAAGCTGCAATAAGACAGAATCACGCTCCCAAAGACGCTGGGTTCAACCAACCATTACTAGAAATAACATCCACCACTGACTGCAGAAGCCGATTCGAAAAAAGGAGGACCTCTCGCTGATCTATTGCTAAGTGTTTGGAAATCGGTTACAAAAACGAGCGATGTCTAACAACTGTGCATCTGTCATCTATAATAATTCACGTCTTTCGTCATCCTCCATCTCAACTAAATCAAAAACAGTCTCAATGCTTTTACCTGGATTTTCCTGGCACTTTTTGGCAATCATATTTACGCAATAGGTACATTCCCAGTTAGTGCAACAGCGCCTCAACGTTCCAACGAACAACGCTCCACTTATACCCAACTGCGCCACGCTTCACTTCCCCGCTCACGATTCTCCAACAGCCGATTTCTATCTACAATTTTAACAAACATTCAACCCACATGAAATTACCTCTGTTGCCTTTGAATTAAGTCAGGGTAATTAGATTCATTAGTTGTTAAAACACTTGAACTTATTACGCTATGGCGTGGAGCCTCAAAACCGCGGCCTTAATTACTGTTTGGAGCGTTAAATCAAAGGCGGCACAACAAACACTGTGCTATTCATACTGTTCGCTGATTTATCAAATTAAATCCTCGGTTTATCTATTATGAAAACCAGGCTTTATGATTTTGAACCATCCACGCGGTTTGACTTTAAAACAATCAAAACAGTTCTATTAACTCGACATTCAGTGTTCTTCAAGCCAGAATTCAACGACGCAGGTTTACATTTCAACTAAAGAGAACTAGCGCTCATTCGATTGGCCTCGGAAACGCTGGCATATCCAGCGAAGGAGGAGCTTCACTACAGCCACTTCACGCTATGAAATATAGTACTTATTTGTTGTTTTTGAGGGCTCAAACGAATAATTATATTTGCAATCTGATATGGCTGTAGGCAGAAAAGTAGGGTAGCGTAGAGGGAAAATTCCCAAAGCTCCGTTCACTATCCCCCTCTCGATATGGATAGAGGAAACATACAAAGACACAAAGTGTATCAGATTATATATACATATATGATTTAAAAAAAACCAAATAATTACAAACTTGTGTTGGTCAGATAAGTAGAATTGATGGCTCTTTACAAATTGATGGAAGGCTCCCAACCAGAAAACCTCTTACACTCGCTCTCACACTCTCTCTGATCCTCAATGTCTTGGAGGCTACATTATTTATAAAACTTAACATGATTAAAAATCCTAAAATCACTCAACTAAAACTCTAACTCTACATGCAATGCATACATATGGCAAAAGCATCTCCTCAGCTTTATTTCCATATTTTTCCCTATTTTAAGAACAAGAAAAGCCCCTTATCCATAATGATCCATATTCATTGCTTTATGCCTAAAACACTCCCTATTTTATTAAAAATATTTAAAATTATCACACCCCCTTTTTATTCCATATTTACAAATGAAGAGGGTCTTGATGCTCCTGCATCATTAATTGATATGTTTTTTTATATAGTTTATAGATACTGGGGAGTGTGCAAGAGAATTAAGCTTGAGATTTTTATTAGCAATATGGTTTTAACGAGAGACCTTGACAAATTGAACTAATGCTTGAAGCTATATAATGAATATTAATAGTATTATTATTATATTAAACATTTATTTCAAATTTTTTTAAACCAAACATATAAAAGTGCAAATTAATTTTTGAAGATTAAGTAAAGGAAGATGTTTTTTTTTTAAATCACAGAGTATTTTTCAATTTATTTTATTATTAAGATAATTTTCATCATCAAACGAATAATCAGTTAAAATATTTATTATTTATGAACCTTTAAAATTAAAATTACCAATTATTAATTATAATATAAATTAAATAAAAGTTAATAAATAAATAATTGCATTTTTAATGAACAGAATAAATGTCAAATTTCAATATACAACAAGCAAAAACCCATATAGGAAAAAAATATTTTTAAAAATTTTTAAATATATTTATGAACAAAGTAAAAATGTTAAAGTAAGGAATTGATAGTCTTCTTGTAAAACCATATTTAAATTAAAAAATTAAAATTTAGATTTCCAAAATACTCTTAATATACATTTAAAATATCGTCAGTATTGACCCTCCATGCATATAGATTGTAATGGTTTTTTTTCTTTTTCTTTTTTTCAAACTAGAATTGTTGCACACTCAAATTGTATATTTGTGTATTAGTCTTGGTATTAAATATAGGTCAATTATATTATTCAAATAATCTATTATTTGAGAGAATATCTAAACTACATCCAAAGATATGAGATAACAAACAACCTTATAACCAGACAAGTTATATAGAGATTACAATAATGAAGACATTATGTGGTGAATAAATATGAAGCACAAGACAAATAGGACTTAATATATCCAACACTCTCATTTAATTTCTTTATCAACTTCATTAATAATTTTGAAGTCTTGTAAATTGAAATAAATCAAGCTACCTTCTAACCCTCATAATGGTAGTTCCAAAGTTGAATTTTTGAATTCGTTGATTCCACCTCCCAAAACTCCAAAATCAACATTCCACAAGCTATCTCATAACCTCCCTAGTAGACTGCAATCCACATATATGTCTCTATATCTAATGAGGGATCTTTCTCTATATCCAAAACTTTCAAACTAACTAGAGAACTATCCATATAGAGATCTACTTCCACTTGATATCATGAAAATACAATTGATTTGTACCACTAAATTAATTTTCTCTTTGTAATGACTGAACGATTCGCCATTGGATTAAATTACTGCCATTTACTAAGACACCTCGGTGCCATACGTTGTACTCGCCATTTTTCTAGGAAAGTAGTCCAAATATTCAATGTACTCAAGTAAATATTACAACATGACCTTGTTATATAATTTTAGAGATTCGTCACCATTTATTTTACAAACAAAATATAAATGTAATTAAAATAATCTACTAACTAAAATAGGTGTGTAGTATTCTACTATATATGCCAAATGAAGTGCAATTGCTGAGTGAATTACCCAATGCATAGGTTGCACCTCCTAATGAAAAGATGCTTGACATTCCTTCCCATGAGAATGACCTTAGCTGGCTCTAAATAAATGCTAACGTAATTAAAACTAATGCTCACAAGTGACCACACCTGAGAAGCATGTGCATGGATTGAACTTGATTAGGCATCGACTAATTAATTAGATTTTTTTCGTCCCCTCTATGCACGAGTTAGCAGGCCATGTATTTTTGGTGCCTCAGATTGCACTTCACTAACATTGATTTGGGTTCAAATACATTGTTTGTGATATATAACACTAGAAGCTACTCATCATAAGTTTTCTTTGTAGAGATGATGAAAATTGTAGGAAGAAAACATGAAGTGTATATGAAGGTAGGGCACCAAATTTGTTTGAAACTTCATCATCTATGCGTTTCCCACCATCATATATGTTGCTACATAGTAGAACAAGCATGGACACCATGTGAATAGAGCCATCTAAATTTGATTTGGTCATCTTCTCCTATTGTACAGCTCTCAAATCCCTTTTTTTCAATCATATTACACATATCTTTTATGGTATTGTTGGAACCTCATCATTTTATTTTCATTGCAATGGTTTTTGAACGAGGTTAGGTAGATACCAACATGACTATTTTTGTGGAGGTTTTAGATTTGGCAGAGCATATGGAATAAGATCATGTGGTTTCTGCATAGTTTGGTCTATGTATGAGGATGCAAAGGAGATGCATGAATTGATCAATCCCTGGGACCCAAAACTCTCTTCAATGATTGATGTCTCGATTCAAACACTTGACATTATTCAAAAGAATTCCCTTTGCACACAACTCTCCTTGTATCTCAATGCAAACACATAAAAAATGTGTACACTCCTATGTTGATCTAATCTACACCTAGAGTAGATTAATCTCACATTATTCTTTTGTTTATGGGATCTCTTATTAGGATTACACCTAGGGGAACTCTCACACCAAATTAGAATTATTGCACACAAAATATTATTCATATATTATTATTAGCACAAGATTGTATGTTGATACACTGATACACTGATCTTAGCCCTATAATCTATTTAGTTGAGAGAATGTTTCAACCGGACCTAAAACTAGGAGCTAACAAACAACATCCTACCCAAGAAACTTATATAAAGATTACAATAACCAAGATAATTTCTAGAATAAGGAAGACTATAATAAACAAGTATAGAAATACTATCTAAACAATTTATAGTTTAAGATAAGGAATGATATTACTCATAATATATATATTATATATATATATAATATATATATTATATATTCTAAACATACATGTAAACATACTATGAATGTCAACTATATCCACCCTCCATGCATAAAGTGAGTGAAAGGATATGAAATGAGTGTATGAGCAAAGCTAGAATTTCAAAGTAACACTCTTTATAAAATTTACCAAATTTGAAAATTTTAACTAAATGTTTTCCTCCTAGAGAATCAATAAATTAAACAACTATTTCAAGGTGTCCGCATGGTTCCAAGGAAAGCTCTCATAGAAATTGAACCTTGCCCAAGCCTGAAAAACTCCTCACTTTCCGCCATTACATCTCACCTTTTTGAACACTTTGTAATTAAATAAAAAATAAATTAGTAATATACTTCTTAATAATTTTTTATAAATTGTAATTTGTAAGAATCTTGATTTTTTTTTAAATTGAATTGTGAAAAAATAAAAATGTTAATTTTGAACTATAAAAAACATACATACTCAAAAAGAATTAGTTAATTTAAAATATTTTTCAATTTATTTATTAGTGAAGATAAAATATTTCGAATATATCCTTTATATCAGTTTAAATTTTAAAGTTTTAATTTACTCATTATTAATTCAATAATAAAATTTAAATAGGAAAAAATACCTTTAAAAATCATTAAAAAATATTATAATTTCAATATACAACCAATTAATATTTACCTAATACATATATAAAAATAAATTACATTTGAAAAATTCTAAATATATTTGAACAAATTAAGACTATTAAATTAAAAATTTATATTTTTCCTAATTTATTAAATACATTAAATATTAAAATCCTGACTTCCAAAAATCCTCTTAAACATACAATTAACTACCATAAGTATTATCCTTATGCATAGTGTGTAATAAAAAGAACTTTACATTTATAAAAATTCTAATAATCTTTGATTATTAAAAAATGTTAAAATATATTAAAATAAGAGTAGGAAGAAATATTAGACAAAATATATAATGATAAAAATAAATGATATTATGATTAACATTAACATAATATCACCCATCACTCCATCCTCATATAAACATATACATAATCATAAGAACAAAATAATATAAACATTAAGACAAAAATCATTCTTATTAAACTCAAAAAAGTTACAACAAAAAAATCAAAGTAAAAAACACTTTGTGGAGATTAAACATCTCATTAATTTTAATTATATCATCACTTATAATAAAAACAACTAACGAACCTAATATCATATCATCACCTATATAAAAGACATTAATGAACATAATATCTTAGGAAGGTTTATTGAAATGACTATATTAATATAATACAATGTGTACTATTGGTGTAAGCAACGTGCGAATGTTTCATTTCATAAATTATTCAACATAGTATAAATTTTAATAAAATGAATATTTTAAATTGGAAGGTTTTAATAATTATCTAAAAAGTTGGTTAATAAAATTTTATTTAAATAATAATTTTTCGAACTAATTTATATATATGAATGATTGATTAATTCTATACATAATGATGTCACTAATTTTTTTAAATTCAAGTGTCGTTTATTACTAGTTCCTGCGTTGACATCGTATTAATCTCTTGTTTGACCAAAAAATATTGATTTACATCACAACTTTAACCAAAGTTTTCATATTACAAAATAATATAAAATTTATTATGTAATTTTTTATTGGACAACAAAGTTGGGGGTCTTATTGCGCGCTTCGCAGCTTTCAAGACATTATGTTTGCGGTAAAAATAAGATATCCAAAGTTTTCAGAGATGAAAAGTTTTTGTTATCCAAAGCACCACTTAGTTTGTCCTAAGTTTTTGCTACTTGTTCTCCGTGTCATGCATGTAGTGTCCTGCACCCTGCAAGTCCCAGCTGTTTGCATATGCAGAGGCGTCCGGTGGTCTACAAATGCCTTGTCCAGAGACCGGAGTAAGTTCAGAGCAGAGAGTATTGAGCAGCTAATTCTCCGGACTAAGTTCAGAGCAGAGAGTGTGGAGAGAGGAGCAGAAGAGCAGAGAGCGTCCAGCGGAGCTTCAGCTTTACAACTTGTAAGTTCCTAGACCGAACGAAGCATTAATGTAATATTCATCATAAAAAAATGTTGAATTTCTACAAACGTTTAACATGGTTATTTGATGACACTGTTCCCTTGGTCTATTCATAGTAATATTCAAATTGTACTTCCAGAACACAGAAGCACACTGTAACCTCTATTCACGACATACCTTGCTTGGCTTGCTGCTCCTACGACAGAGGTTGTAGTAGTTGTGCTGGCTCCATTGCTCACAGGCAAGTTCAAATTAACTTTCTTTTGGTGGCGACTTTTGTTGAATTGAATTTGCTGTCTAAATTTTGAACAAAGAATGTAGGGAAAAATTACCTGGGGTTATCGTATAGATAAGTTTGCTGTCATATAAAACCTTCAATGCAAGGGGTATGCTTTTATTTGACGGGAAATGTGATAAGGAATGTATAATTACCCCGTGTCTGATGGTGCGTCTGTTGGACACCAGTTGTCCTAAGGTTCAAGTGGCTCGATGAATTTTCTTGAAGTTCACTCATCCCTCAGTGCTCATGAAGTTCGAATGGCTTCACCAATTTTCTCGAAGTTCACTCATCCCACACTTGCAGAGGATCACACCGTCAATTTCGTAGGGTTGAATTCTTCTGCATGTTTTGTTGTTCCTCCAGGTTTCATATACTTAAACTAGACTGACATAGTTCAACAATATTGTTTGATTGATGGTGGTACACGAAACGTGGTTTACATGCAAGTAGTGTATGCATATCCAACCTGTGTTCAAACACATGGCTACCGCAAATAAATAATAAATTTAATTTGTTTATCAAGGAAAATTACAAATTTGTTTTTTTACCTCTTTTAGTAATCTGACGATGAGAAACATATGGAAAATCGATTTTTTATTATCTCAAATATAGTTAAAAATATTTATATTTTTATATTGAAATGATAATTTTATTAAATTAATATTTAAATTTAATAAAAAATATTTAATCAATAATATTTTTAGGTTATATAAAATGTTTTCTTAATTCATTAGGAATTAATTTCACTATCATTTCATTATTATTTCTTTGCTTCATATTTAAGGTTTGTCTATATGATTTTGTTTCTAACTTTCTATCATAGCAGACAATGTGTCAAACATCCCAAAATCCCGAGCCTTTTGCGGTAAATAGTATCATCTTTCTATTTCAAAAAGAGTTATTATTGAAAATATGCATTATTAACCTTTGCAAGCCTGAATATGAATGGAAAATCTCTTTTATTTTGAAATTTGGTGATTTTATTTGAAGTTTTATTGAGATTGGTAACTTTACTCTTGATAATGAAACTATATTTTTGAACCCATACCTTTTATGTTATCCCTTTTGTGTTATCGGGCACCAGCACCCTGTATAAATGTCTTCAAAAGATTTTGATTCTGGGATTCTGTGAAAATAATGAATGTTCATTTTGTTGTATGTGTACTGTTGTGTGTCAAGCCCCTCGATGAAAGATCGCTGCCCTCATCTTTTCACGAGGCGAAGAGCTCGTATTGGCTCCTTCCTCGGCGGGATAGGTAATAGTGATATTGACGACAGAAACCCTAGCTTCTACAGGAGGAGACGACAAAACCCGTTAAACCCAAACCTGGCATTGTCGAAAACATACTTCTGGGAGCTGGCTGTTCTCCAGAATAAGTTTCGGCTTACAAAGCTGGCTGTTCAAACACATGGCTACCGCAAATAAATAATAAATTTAATTTGTTTATCAAGGAAAATAACAAATTTGTTTTTTTACCTCTTTTAGTAATCTGACGATGAGAAACATATGGAAAATCGATTTTTTATTATCTAAAATATAGTTAAAAATATTTATATTTTTATATTGAAATGATAATTTTATTAAATTAATATTTAAATTTAATAAAAAATATTTAATCATAATATTTTTAGGTTATATAAAGTGCTTTTTTAATTTATTAGGAATTAATTTCACTCTCATTTCATTATTATTTCTTTGCTATGTGCTTCGGAGGTGGTTTTTTTGATTTCATATTTAAGGTTTGTCCATATGCTTCTGTTTCTAACCTTCTATCATAGCATACAATGTGTCAAATATTCCAAAATCCCGAGCCTTTTGGGGTAAATAGTATCATCTTTCTATTTCGAAAAGAGCTATTATTGAAAATATGCATTATTAACCTTTGCAAGCCTAATTATGAATGGAAATTCTCTTTTATTCTGAAATTTGGTGGTTTTATTTGAAGTTTTATTGAGCTTGGTAACTTTACTCTTCATAATGAAACTATATTTTTGAACCCATACCTTTTGTGTTATCCGACACCAGTACCCATATATGAAATGGACGCGTTAAAGCTTATCCAATAGAACATACATCAAAGTACCAGAGCAACCTATATCTATATATCTATATCTATATATATACATCATTGTCTCAATGGATCGAGCACATCATATTATCAACCAGTGAAAAAGGTGATCCAAAAGTAATAGGTAGTTAATTATCTGGTAGGAAATGTAAGCTCACCGATTCGGGATCAGGGCCAGTGTTGTTGACTGTGAAGGTTAAAGGAAGGGTCATGGGCTCCAAAATGGTGTGAATAGAATCTTATCTGGACGCCAAAATCCCCTAATGTTTATATTTTCGGAGCAAACAGCAGTGGATGGACAATTGTATTCGATTGGGATCTGAAAATAGCGATCTGTAATCTAAAGCGAATATTAATAAAGCGCAACATATTTCCCTATCTCTGAGGCTTGCCATATCCCTCTCAAATTTTTGTGTCACACTGAGAATACAACAATGTTTATTGGCCTTAGGCAGCCGTCTTGGAATTAGATAATTTAATCGATAATGATTCAGAGAGGCATTCAGCCTTAAGTTAGTTATGTTGTTTATAAATTTGGCTATCTTTGATCATTTTTTATTAAGAAGTTTATAAATTTGAGTGGTTCCTATCATGTTGTATTAATAATCTTAAATGCCAGGATCCGTAAGGCAAATTCTCCAATTTATGTTTCCATTACTCAGGGTGGTTTTGATCGCGTCATATATAGGCTATTAAATGCTAGGATCCATTCTCCAATTTCTCTTTAATTTCAAAAATGTGCAGTTGCTGCAAATAACTTTTGAGATCATAATTTTTAATTTTTATAGTGAATTTATTATGTAATCTAATTCTATTATAGTGTGGGTTTTTTTTGTTTTTAAATTATTTTTGTTTGAAATTTTATAAAAAATGTGGGATTTTCATATTTGAATTAGATGATTAGAAAAATTCAAATGTTTCAAAATGCAGGCACAGGAAGAAATTCTTCTGAACTTCCACATTCTCAAGGCGTTGTTTGTTGTACGATTCAATTTTTTTACAAGCCTTTTTTTTCGGTCGAGGAGTCCAGACTCCAAACACTCTTTTATGAAAAGTTTCGGGTCTGTCTTATTTTCTATGGATGTGGAACCTACTTCCGGGCTAGATGGACTCTACTTCCTTGACTTAAATGGACCAAACAAATACTTTTCTTCCCCCTACATGTGCATATTTGGCCCCAGTGATCTTGTTATTCTTATTAGCGATTGTATCTGTTAGGGATAAGAAGTGCATAGAATTTAAATCCATGCAAGTTTTATGGATGGATAAGAGGTGCATATATTTAAAATCTATGCCCACCCACTTGACAGCCTACTCAAGCCATCAAATTCAGCTCTCTGCAATTATTTCTTTTGATACTTTAATCTTTTAATAGAAAGCACCTATATATGATTCTTGGTCAGTGTGGAATGGCAAAGAGAATTGCGTAATATATTGGTAAGCTCAAATGAAGCTCAAACGTGGAGCCATGAAAGGAGGGCTCAGCACAGTAGAGGTTTGTATTGTATTTGGTATTATTTTACCTATGTCTCTGTTTATTGTTAAATGTGATCCAATCTTATTGCCAGGTCTAAAGACAAGCAATAAATGTTATTCAGAAGCAACATCAGGGAATAACCATTTAAAATATTTTAACAATCTTGAAATATATGTTTTACTTCGAACTGAAAACTATTTCAGTTCCATTTCAAATCGGACAGTATATAATTCATTTGTGTTGTCCTTGCAGACCTCAACAGAGACTACCGCCACGAGAGTGGCTCCTTGTTTAAAAAACTAACGCACATTTTATCCTTATATGTGTAGTCACAACTACACATATTATATAAAGAATGAAAAATACAGTTGTTAAAAGTACAGTTGTTAAAAGTCTACGCGTTTACTCGTATTATATCATATGACCTTTCTGTTTTTGGCTACGTTATTATTTTTCGTATTGTTACCATTTTAAGTAATCTTATGCTGTTTTAATAATTGCAATGATTCGACGACTATTTTTAAATATATTTTAGAGGCAAGAAGAGACATAAGGTTTCACTTTCGACATTGGGTGCCTATAATTATGAAATGAGTGATAAAAGTAGCGATTAATAATATTGTTGCATCAGTTTTTGGTACGCAGGTATTTCAGATAAGTGGGAACGAGTATTTGGTATGTCTAAAAATATATTGTAAATGTCAAGTTGGGAGTGGCAATAATATAATATATTAAAATTTAATATATATTAAAAATAAAAATAAAACAATTTATTTATTTCGATTTAAAACTTGCCAATCAAATCCTATCTTGCAAAGAAACATGTAAAAGATTGAACTTTCCATACTCATATCCAAATCTAAATCCAGCAGTATGCCCTTCCCTCCGCACAGTTCCATCACTATAAGTATCACTCAAGCTGTCAACATCAAATACACCTAAGTTTGCACTTATTCATTGTAGTGAAGCTCCCAAAACGTCAAAATTTGGTCGCAGTGAGGCTCTTGAAAAGCTCCAAAGTACTCGTTGAAGCTCCCGACTGTCTTGGAGCGTTTCTGATCAACTCCCAAACTCCCAAGAGCGCAGGAGCTTCAGGTACATGCTCTCCAATGCCTAGGAATGTACGTAATCTGAAAATGGGGCTCTTAGGCTTCTTGTCTAATTCACAAGAACCTCTCCCACTTCCAAAGCTTTAAATATTCCTAAGCCTTATTGATTAACCAACATGCTTGATATTAAGGTGTATGCTGGTATTTGTTTTAAAACTGGTTATGTGTTGTAATTTAATGTGCTCAAACTGATATATATAAATACATATAATAGTAAATAAAGCGGCAAAGACAATGCAGCAATGGAACAGACATATGAACAACAATATTAATTAGAAGTTCACCCACAACTCTTGGGCTACATCTCCATAAGCTCTAGTCAACTCAACTAGGCTCTCTGGGATTATGGCAGGTCCTTTTACAAGCTCTTGGCTCAACTCCTACTGTATTACACAGAAATAATGGGTTCAGACACCATGTCATTCTTTGGCCCTTGAAGCTCTGGCTCTTTGGCTCTGGCTTCTTTGGCCTTCTATCAGTTTATAGCTCTCTTGGCTTTTCACTTGAATTCCAAGTGATTCGATTGGCTACTCTCTTTGCTTTTGTGCTGCCCCTTTCGCTTTAGCTTCCTGCTTTGGCTTATTCTTATTCTCTATTTCATGCAACAAAACCCCAACAACCTCAGCTGCCCTTGTCTCTGTTGTTCTATGGCTTTTTCAGCGAAATCGGCGCTGTTGGTTCATTTTTCCTCTTTGCTTTTTGTCTCCCGACCTCTGTCCGCTCGAATCCCTCTTCTAAGAATTAGCAATCATGGCATAATTCCTTTTGGGGAGGTGGCCACCTGCTCTGCAACGGATGAGTGCATCAGGCCTTTGAAATCCCTGAAACGACCATTCTCAACTTACATAGGAAAATACACAGAAAGCTTGTAAAATCCACCAAAACACGTCTATCGGACTTCAAAATTATGAACTTCGCCTTATATTCCTTCGAGTCTGCCTTTTAAATTGTGTATCGCATCCCCATTGTTGATCTGGGAGATTTAGATCCAACAGTGGTGGTTCATTTCAGGTGACCCTTTCGTATGGGGGTTAACCGCCTGATACGAGTGGTTTTCTCTCTCCTCAGCTTGGACACGTGGCACCCATTGTATGGGCTTGGGCGGAGCTCGGCCCAAACCACTTACCACCTTTGGGTGCTCCCGAAATCTCGCTTGTTTCGTGGATTTCCTTTTATATTTAAAACCCATTAAAACATCGTAAAAATCCCGTAACAATGGATTTAGCCGGATCTGAAATATTTATGCATTGGTGTTTAAAACTCTTTCAGGTCTATCACATCGCATCGATGCATATATCTGTGGCCCGCTCTGTCGCATGACCCAGATGCGATATTGCGATATCGCAATCACGTATTGCATGGGCTTGGGGTTTCCCATATGGCATGACTGATGCCGTCGCTGATTGCGATCTGTAGATATCGGTAATCGGCATATCACGCATCTCGGGGTCCCACCTTTGCCTCGTGGCATCGCTGATTACGATCCGCCGATATCAGCGATCAACATATCACTTGGGCCGATCCCTATGTTATATCACATGTGCCTTCCTCCAACCCGATATGTTGGGGATTGGCGATCGGGGGTGGCTTCCCTTTTTCACTTAATCTACTCTTTTGCCCTGGTCCAATGAAATTTCCTCATTTGAAAGGTTTTTTTGCCTTTTTAAAGGATTTTGCCTCTTTTTCTAAGAAACAAAGGGCATCTTCCTTAAGCGATAACTTCTGCATCCTAAGTCCATTTTTGCCCATTCAAGTTGCAGTATATTCAAGAGGAGAAGATCTCTGCAATGGGGCTATTTTCAGGAACTTCACTGAACTTTCATTTTTCCTCTATGAGAGACACTTTGATTTAAGAATCTATCCAAAATCCATTTTAGATCAGTCCCCGTATAACTATAGATTAATATAATATTTTAAATAAACTTTCATAAATTTGCTCGCATTAAATTTGTTGCTTATTAAGAATATTTTGTTATATGATATAACTAAAAATATGTTTAATTATTAAATTATTTTTACTATTCTTAAAAACAATAAAAAAATTAATAAAATATGGTAGGTTTATTAATTTATTATTTAAATTTAAAATTATAATTATAAATCATGAAATTCATCTGACTCATATACTCATTTTTAATTTATCTTATGCTATTTGAAACAAACATGGTTGTATCTAAAACATAATAAGAAATTTGATTTAAAAAAATCTAAATATTTTTTAACAATTAAAATTATTCCATTAGAAATTGATAGTTTCTTCTCCATCATCTATGGCTTCACAGTCTTATATAAGATCCGACTTTCCTGAAATCTTCTTAATGGGATTTAAGTGAAATAATATTTTATTAAAATTATTTTTAAAGTAAAATAAGTTAACCATTTAAAAAAAAATAATACTAAAATCTTTACCGTTATAGCTTAAATTATAATATAATTAACTAAATTATAATTTAATTTAATTATTGAAAAAACTAAATCACGCTTCATTTTTATATCCTTAAATTTATTTAAAAAAATTTAGAGTTCACGAAAGTTTTAAACATATTTTAGAAGGTTTTATCACTTTTAATACCCTTATAATAATAAGGGGAAATATTATAAGGGGCAATATTTATATGTTTTATCACTTTTAAATGTCTTATTAACGATAATAGGAATTTGTATGTCAATTAGGGGAAATTTGTATATTAATTAAGGGAATTTTTTATTTTAATTGAACACAATTTAATGTGTTTTATTACGTTTACTGATAAGGAGAAATTTGCATTTCTTTATATGTATATATAGTGGATATATTAATTAAAGTAGTATTATTTTTAAAGTGCAAGATATAAAAATGTTTTGAAAAAATTAAAATACATATTTGTAGTGTTTTTAATTGAGTACGTATATTTGTAATACAATTAATATATTTAATTTATACTATAAACTACAGTTACTATTATTATATTAATTTTATAAATAAAATAATTTATTATTAAATTTTTAATAATAGTGAATATATTATTTTAGAAATTGAAAATAAATATATAATATGCTCTGTCACTTTATTGATTAAGTGGCGAGTGGTGATTATTTAATTTAATTTATAATTTAATTTACTAAATAAATTAATTTAAATTTTAATAATAACAAAAATTTATATATTGTATGTTGGGATTGAATTTAGTTAGAATCAAAAATATTCATCAATTATATTGGTGAAATTAGATTGATTTAATTTTTTTTAATATATTGATCTTATATATTGGTATTTTAAATTTAATTTATTATATGATAATCTTGTTTATAATTATAAGGAAAATAAATAAAAAATTTTCATTAAAAATAATTATATTTGTAGATTTTTTTAATTTTATTTTACAAATTGTTTTTATTTTTATTTTTTTAATTTAAAAACTTTGTATTGATAAAAAAAAATCGAGATATAAATATAGTCTTATATAAAGGGAGTTTCAAAAAATAAATCTTAATCTCTACTATGGATGATAACTTAAACTGATTATATTCATACATATAAAATTTCATCTTTCAACCTTCTTAGGCCTAAAAATTAGACAAGAAAATGTTGAAACTCACATCAAGTCCATGCCCATAACACCACGACGATCACCAACTGAGTTGCTTCACATTCGCCCATGATTTCCCGCCGAAAAGACGAAAGTAAAAGACCCCAAGGGCATCATTACCATCATTCCATGCCTAGAAGGAGAATTCCATCGTCAGCCCACAAAACAGCAGACCACTAGTGTCGTACCCCTTCATTGTGAGAACTTAGATAACATAAGAACTCCCCACCAGACATGAAGAAACGATAAATGGAAAAAGAACATAACCAAGCCAAAATACGTGGTCGTGACTCTAATATATCATCGTAATCTCAAGAAATAAAGGCTGACACAAGGCCGACCAAAGACAAAAAAACAAGTGATTGAGGAGAGAGTCTAGACCCTTCAACCATTATCTGATTTCACTACTCTTGATCTTACAAGGACACATTAACTAGAGCATATGCACTAGAACAAGGAGGATCACTAGTGCCTTCTCCATCTGACTCGCAAGGAACATGAATCTCCATGTGCATAAGGTGAGCATCAATTTGATCCAAACAAAAACACAAATTCCTCAACATCCTTTTAACCTCTCCCCAGGAGCCAAAGATGTTGTATTTATCGACTTGTTTATCTCTCAAATTCATTTTCTAATGAAGAGAAACTGATTACAAGTATTATTTCTTTCTACCTCTAGTGTTTATAGGGTCTCAAATCCACCCAGTGAGGTCTTCTAGTAATTTTGAGTCAGACATCGACTTCCTCTCCTCCCCAACTCTTATCTCCAAATCCCTTATTTGCTTGCATCATTCTAGAAAAATCACATTGAAATATGTCACCACAAAATTGTGAGAAAATAACCTTGCTCCCCTTTGTTTGAGAGATGAAGCATCATCGTCATCCCTTCTGCCTCTTTGCCTTTTCCTCGACAACATCTCTGAGTCATGGAGGGAGTAAACCAAATCACTGTAGGTGTTTCCCCTACCCGCAAAAGGACAAAGAAACCTTCCCCAATCTGTCTCTACCAATACTAGACACCAACACTTAGCTCGTCACAATAATGACAGACGAAGTGATCGCATTTTGACAACTATCCACCTGAGCAAGCAGAAGGGGACACTAATTCAATCACCGACTTAATTTCCTCCAACATTGGACAGAGAAAGCACCACCCCAAGACAATAGACCTGTCAGAACCCAATAGATAGAGAACCAATTTCAAACCCCTCACACAAGACTTAACTCAATAAGCAAATAATACTACCCACAACAAACTCAAACTTCCCCTCCAATGAAGGCCACCAAAGACACAACCAATCTAACACAGACCTAGACACCCAATAACCTAAGATAACACAAGAGGAAGACACGCCTTCCAGCTGAAATTAATAAGCCACAATTGATATGTATGCTTCTGGAACCAAATGGCCACAAAGATCCAAACAAGTTACTAACTAGACTTGACAAAAGACCAAAACAAAAGGGATAGACTTACAAGCCAAACATTCCACCCAAAATGAGGAAGAACATGCTCCACCATCTAGTGAGACCCACATACACAAGCCAGCACCACCTCCATGCACCAGAGGGTGAGGAGCCTCGAGACTCCTTCCCACCTCGAGCGAAGCACAAGAAACTTCCACACTAGGGCATCACTCTACTTCCCTTTCTCAAACAAGTTACCCTAGGAGGTTGAGGTCTCACCCTCATCTCTTGAACTCTCTCCCCAAGTGAAACTGCCAACTTCCCACACCATAACCAAACACCCAAGCCAAGAGTTTAATTGCATGCTTATCCATTCAAAGCTCGTATCAAGTACCATAGGCATTAAATGACGAATTGAAAGCTCGAAGGTAGTAGGCACGACATCTAAAGCCTTATCTCGTCACTCAGAACACCCCATCAAAAAAGAGTTTACAAATTATTAATATTTATATAAATTTAAATAAAAACAAATTTAAAATCAATAAAAATAAATATTAATTTCAATATACATAACAAATGCATTAATAAAGATTATTTTGAAAACTTTAAAATAATTTTGAACACCTTAAACTTTTTAAGAAAAGAAATTGATATTTTATAATTATATATTAAAAAACTAAAATGGTAAAATTTACATTTAGAAAAACTTAAATATTCTTTTAATAGATAAATCATTTTTATCATATTAAAATATTAAAATATAAAAAATATATAATATATATATAATATTATATATTATATATATATATTAATATACTATATAAATTTAACATACATCACTTACCATAAAGTAAACTTCCACATAAAAAAAGAAAAATAAAAAAAGGTGTATAGCAAAAACTAGAATTTCAAATACTTTTTATCCAATTTAATATATAATAAATAAATAATAAAAATGAAAAATAAAAAATGATATATGACAAAGCTAAATAAATACAAGTACTTGAAAATTTCAAGGAGGAAAGAAACAATTGATATTAAGATTTGAATTTCATTTCAATAGCCCCTAATTAATAATTTTTTTTTAAAAAAAAAAATTAATAGATAAATATATTTAATAAAATGAAATATTTTACATTTAAATTACAACCAAGAACGCATACAATGTATTATATTGATATAATCATTTTAATAAACCTTCGTAAGATAGTATGTTTATTAATGCCTTTCATACAAGTGACGAAAGCATATTATGTTCACTCGATACTTTTATTATTATTGAGGATACGATTAAAATGCTCAATCTTCCTAAAGTGTTTTTATTTTTAATTTTTTTTATTGTTAAATAAAGTTTTGGGTTTAATAAGAATAGTTTTTTGTTTTAATAGTTATATTGTTTCTTTTTTAATGGATTATTAAAATATCTATATCAAAATTTCTGGAATTTTTAGTTTGGAAAAGAAAACTCAAGATTTACAATATAAGAGATAGAAATTGTGAATTAAGAAGCTCAAAATCTTAATTCTCATTGAGATTGAAAATTTGTTAAGAAAACTGAGATCTTCGAGAGCCCTAATAAGTTATTTGTATATAGAGGGAGACTATTTTTGTTATTTAATTGGGATAAAATTTGAGTTTATCATTCTCATGATTGCTAGTTCCTAAGGAGCATTACACACGGTTACTTCTTATAGAGACCTCAAAAGGGGTTTTCATGCAAATGGGCGTAGTTATAAAGAAGTGAAAAAAAATAAAAATAACAAAATCCATGATGTTTCACTATTTTTGAGACCTTAATATTGATTTAATTCTTGAGATTAATAAACCACATATTACATCGATTGATGAAAAGAAAAAAATCTCAAGAATAGTATGTGGACTCTATGGTACATGGTGTTTAGTGAATATTATCATGACAATAGAGTCATGATATTGTAATTCTTTAGGAAATTGTATGCCGATGTTATTCTACATAAACATGTCAAATATCTTGATATTTTAGAGTCCAATAGAAACATCAACATAGACTAGGGAATTTATTAATTATGATTTATAGGTTGGGATTTATATTTCCGTGGCGATAGTCTCTGTCGGGGTCTGCCACAGCAACACTACAAAATTGCAATGCATGCAAACAGAAAACCATTAACCACCATCTTTTATTTGTTCAGACATACATGCAGTAAATGGTTGGGATTAGGGCAACGATTCTTCTTCCAGTGCAGAATAGAACTCTGGTTCTCTGTACCTCCCATGTCGGAAGTAGCGATGGCCTCTTCACCCTTCTCTTCCAAATCAACAAGGTGAAGCTTCGAGCTAATTTGCAAATCTCTCCATCATTGATTAGGGTAGTCGTGAAACATACCTCTAATTGTGGTTCTCGCTAATATAGGGCTTTTTGTATTTACAAAATATGTTTATTTAGGTTGTAAAACAACTTTCAAATTACAGATTATGCAATAAGATAAAAGTTTTCATTAACTTCGTCAAAAATGAATTGTATTTTGTAATTATGATTTTATTTTGAGTTAAGGGAATTCACTTTCAGAGAGGATGGAAACACCATTCATCGATGTGGAAAAATATCGAATTGTATTTTGTAATTATGATTTTATTTTGAGTTAAGGGAATTCACTTTCAGAGACAATGGAAACACCATTCATCGATGTGGAAAAATATCCCACTTTCCTTTTATAAATAACGAGAAAACATTAGAACTAATGAGAAAAAAATATAAATGAAAAGAAAGAGGGAAGATTGTCTCATAGAATCCAGAATCAAATTGATAATTCAGGGTTTCTGAATTATAAAATTTATTATATACAAATTGTTAATCTCTCGAAAGAAAATTACAAAATCATGATATTCAATACAAGGTTTGTAATATTTTTTTATAATATCTCTATGTAATTTGGCCAAAATCATTTATTAATATAATTATTTCCTAATATCTATAAAAAATTATTACAAGAAATTATGTAACACACAATTCTTTTTTACAAATCATTAAAGCATAAAATATTAATGAATAATTAATTACAATATGGCACACAGACAAATAGTTCCAGCGAAGCAGAAGACGCTTTCTCGTCTTTTTATTTCCCTCTCCCACAACCACTTTAGATGAACAGACCAGAATCAATATGCTGGAAGATAAGGTAGAGGTATCTTG